>JAHBCN010001887.1:229307-250979 GCA_019359885.1 Listronotus oregonensis | reverse complement strand
AATCTATAGTAGTAGTAATAAGTTTAAAAAGAGGGAACACTTACCATACTCAAATATAGCATACAAATTTTTTTTTCCAACTTGGTTCACCTGGTTCTTTTACACCTATGGTTTTTTTGGTTAAAAGCCACGGTCAACTCGTCACTTCTTCCGCCCGGTCTGGTCAACATACGTCATTGTAACCATTTCTTTAGCACAGGTAATTCTTAAGGCCACCTGCACAGGAAAAAAAACACACGGTGACAAAACCGTGTCACGCCGTCACGCCCGACACCTTTTCAACAGCCTCGGGACTTCTTCTGCAATTACGTTTGTCGATCACTTCTTCAGCACAGGTAATTTTTTAGGCTACACCTGTCGTAATAAAACACCTTTTCAACAGCCTCGGATTTTTCGGTATTGCGTCACTTCTTGGCTAAGAAGTGCCTGAAGACCTGAAAAATATCCTGAAATGCTTAAGAATGGTTCTTGGATGGACAGATGTCATCCTCAGTCGCAGTCCCTCTGTTACTTTACTCTCACAATATTTAAAAGTTTTTTTATGCATCAATTTACATAATGAAAAAATATAGATTTTCACAATAATTTAAATGTTTTTGTGGTTTATAATAATATTTAGATTAGTTTTTAAGTGTTATTACCTGCATGCATTTTTTATTTCTGTTTCTGATTCATGGATGTAATGAAAAAATATATGTTAAATATACAAAAAAAAAACAAAAATTACCTTTATTTATAAATTTCATACAAAAATTGTAATACTTCAACACTAGAATAAAATCTACCTTTGTAATTTTCATCAGTGGTATATTTAATATTTTTATGTAATATTTTGTTTTTCATTCATTTTAACATTCATTTAAACCAATACTTAATCTTCTTTAAACTATCTTTGGCAAATAATATTAAAAAGACATTGTTTTATGATCATTACAGCATTTATTTTGTAAAATTAAAATTTTTCATTACCTATTAAATTTTTTTGACTGTTAATAATATTGTCGATTTACCCATTTGGCTCGCAGTCCTTCAGAAAAAAACAATGACTTACATCAAATAATACGTATAATAAAAGTTTTTTACCAAACATTAAAAGTTTAATGACGTAAAATAATGATATATTTTTTCACAAATTATCCAACACGTTTAATGCTTATATATTTGCTTAGAAATAGTTGCTTGCCCTTTTCTAGTAAATGTTTAATACAATAGTGAAACAAAATGGTAATAACAAAAATATTTTGTTAGAATTTATGTTTAAATATTTAAAGCTAACAAAAAAAATATGCAATCGAAGCAACAAAAAATTTAATTGGGTATCTTTTTAATTACAAATTTACGCACTAAAAAAATATCTGGGCATTTTTTAAAAAAATGCAAAGCGTCAAACTAAAGACAGGGAATTATAGCTGATAAACCAAGCGTCCAAAGTTAAGTTGAATAGTTGTTTAACCTTTGGGATTATATAAGACTTCGCCCAATTGCCCTTGATATTTAGGATGGTCATAAATTTTTAACGGTAAATTAGATGTCTTTTGGGTAGGAAAATGATAATTATTATAGCTTTATCTTTCTTACGATGCTGTTATAATACCAGAAGTATATATAAATATAAGCTGGGTAAAATATTCTTCAGTGTTTACTTACATTTTGTTTTATATATGAAATACGGGCTGACGACCAAACCTTTTTTAAATTAATAAAATATGAAAATATTAATGACGCTTTTTGCAAATTACCTGTTTTAGCTTAGATGTCAGTATCAGCTTTTTAAATGAGACATATTGTTACTATAGCGTTAAAATTTATGATTAGATAAGGTTTAATTTTCATAAATATTTAATAAATGGGATATGAATATGAAAAGGTTTACGAGAAACCATTTTACACTCACTTTCAAAAGTCTTGCACCCACGTATTATTATTTTTATGTTAAATGTTTTAAATGTTTTTAAATTCCAGTGGTAAATTTTAGTAAAAAGCTTGCACAAAAATGAAATAAATAAATGTTTTTCAATGAATTATTCATGCATAGATATACATTAAATTCGGACACAAAAACCACAACTAACCACAACAGTAAATTAATATTCAGTATTTGAGCCCACTCTTCTTAGTAATAAATTAACACGTCTAGGCATACCAATAATCAAAGTGTTTTCAAATTTCAGTGTAAAATTTCAGTATGAAACTGGCACAAAAATTAAATAAATAAATTTTATTCAATTAATTATTCATGCAAACAATGCATTTAATGATCAAAGTGTTTTAAAATTCCAGTGTTAAATTTCAGTATTAAGCTTGCACAAAATCAAAGTTTTGATTATTTCTTGAGGAATATTCCTTCATTCCTCGGAAACAGCAACAATTAATTCTTACGCGTTTCTTGGTGGATTATTCCGATTGAATATGGCTCTGGATACATAATCCCATACATGTTCTATGAAATTCATATCAGGCGACATCGCGGGCCATTCTAATTTGGTAACGTTTTGGTTTTCCAGGGATGCTTAAACACCTCTAGTCCTATGTGGCCTAGCATTGTCGTCCATAAAGATAAACTGACCACCTAATTCATTACGTAGGGGTACAATTACAGGATTGATGATGTTTTAAAGGTAATATGTACCTGTTTGCGACCCCGATATATAATAAATAAGTGTTTTTAAGTTTTTTCATTGAACATTATACCTCCCCAAAGAATTTGTGTTTCACCTCGGTAAGGAGCAACTCCAACGGCTGCTTTAAGTCTATTCATGCGTCCTGATTCCTTTCAAACTCTAACTCGGTAATTATCACTCACTAGGCCAAACCGTGACGTAATACCCTTGTAAAAAAGCACGTTTTTCCTTTCTGCTAAACGCCAGTGTCGATGGTTTCTTGCCCACTGTAAGCGAGCAGTTCGATGACGAGAAGTTAACAAAGGTACCCTTAAAGGTCTTCTAGACCGCAATCCTGATGTTAAGACCAGCCTACGGATTGTAGCACTTGAAATCAAAAGATTGTATGTTCTCTGGAAGTGCGATCTTAGTGCCAGTACAGTGACTGAACGGTTTTGCGAGCTGATTGAGCAATATATCGATCTTTCTGTCCCGTGGTATTACGAGGGCGACCACTTCGAGGTCAGCTTCACACTTCACCAATCTCTACATAGAGTCTAATTGTCCTGCTAACAGTACCTCTAAGAAAATTTAATCTATTGGCAATCTGGTGACGAGGTATTCTTTCTTGCCACAGATCAATGATTCTAGTCCTGTCAAACTAGGACAACTCATTTCTAGGCATATTACTCGTGTCTTGTACTAATTCGGTAAAAACCAATAAATACTAAATAGCATAAAAATGCACTTTTTACAGCATAGGAAATTTTAAACACTGAAAACATTTTTTTTTTGTATGTTACCATGAAGTTTAAGTGTAAACAATTTGATCTTATCAATAATTATTTTTTGTACGTATTTTTATTTTATACTTATAATAAAAGAAGGTGCAGGACTTTTAAAAGTGAGTGTATTTACACAGGTTATTGATGTAATTGTATCGTTCTGAGAGCTAAATGATTATTTTTTATAAACTAATGAAAATTGTCGAAAACATTTAAATTTAAATAAAACAATAAGCGTTACAATATTTTTTATGGATCTAAGCAATTAGATTGTGTCATATCTAATAAATAATTATTTAATTAAATTAAATGGAGCATAATTCAAAAATACCCTTTTATAATATTTGTTGGTAATATTACAATAAGATTTACTAAAAATAATTGTAAAGGCTGTAATATAGAATTAGTAAATACAGCCATTTTCAAATAATTGGC
The DNA here is from genome assembly GCA_019359885.1 of Listronotus oregonensis. Taxonomy (NCBI): domain Eukaryota; kingdom Metazoa; phylum Arthropoda; class Insecta; order Coleoptera; family Curculionidae; genus Listronotus; species Listronotus oregonensis. The sequence continues at coordinate 247,159 of JAHBCN010001887.1, read as the reverse complement.
TTTGTTTTTCCTAAAAAGAAACCTGATGTTTATCCTGCTAAATAAATCAGCCTTTATTCTTTTATAGAAAAAAAGAAAAACTTTTTTTCTTAATAAAATATTTATTTTGTTTGGCTTTTAACACTATTTTTAAATTTTTTAGGAGAAATCCCATTATAAACCAAATACAACTTTAAGCAATTATATTTAAAGACTACAGAAAATAAATTATGAAATTAAATTTATTTATCAGCAAATATAATTTGCTGTTATGTACACATTAAACATAATTACAAGTAGTAATATTTTAATTATATACTTTCAAGACAAAGTATAAAATAAACACAAATGAAAATTAAAAAATAGTTTTATTGCGACAATATTAAAAAAAAAACTTACGTCAACATGAACACCTTCCACTTTGTAAGAGTTTGCTGGCGGCCGGGCTTTTGGCACATATCTGTAAAATTCTTCATGTTCCTTGTACCATTTAACAGAGTAAAGTGTGTAATTTCCTAAGTCGTAGTCGCACTGAAGCTGTGCCGTTTCTCCAGGTATTCTATATTGAGGTACATTTACCCGTACCCATTTTAAGCCGTTTCCAGCAGAGTATGTCACTGTAACAAAAACAAAAAATAACGTTAAAAGTCTCAGAGAAAATTTGCTTGAAAATTTATCTTAAGAAATTTATAATTTTAAAATAATGCATTTCTGTTGTTTGGTACATAAATAATAACATAGTAAAAATGTTACTTGAATTAATTTAACAATCTTGACCTATAACCAATTAAAATAAAACATTTTTTTAATGTTGTTTTGACAAGATAATCATTAAAATTCTATTCTTTTTACCCTTAAGATTAAACGGCGAATCTTACTTAGAGTTTTTTTAACAAGAATTGCCCGGACTGCTGGAAGAAGTTCCTCTAAATATACGTAATCAAATAACTTTTATGCACGATGGAACTCCTCCTCATTTTAGTATAGTTGTTAGAACTCATCTAAATAGCACCTTTGGGGAAAATTGGGTTGGAAGAGGTGAACCAATTCAATGACCACCTCGCTCCCCTGACTTAAATCCAATAAATTTTTATTTACGGGGACACCTTAAAACTCTGGTTTTTGCCACTCTCATACAAACAATAGGAGAGTTAAAAAATAAAATTGTAAATGTTTGCGAAGGAGTAAGAAATAGACCTCGAAGTTTAGCTCGAGTTCATCGTTCAATGATTCGTCGAGTGAGAAGGTTTACAGAAATGGATGGTAGACATTTCCAACATTTGTTGTAGCTGTTGTTGCACTAAAACTCTTTTCTAGAAATCATTTTAATTTTTTGTTTTCCAGGGTACCTGTGATTGTTTTAGCAAAGATTAATAAACCAATTTTGTTCAGTGGCATGCAATAAAACCGTTTTTTTTTTTCAAAAACGAAGTAAGATACGAAAAAAATACAAAAAGTGATAAAGTTATATTTTTAGACGCTTAATCAAACAAAAAATATTAAAGTTGCAAAAAAGGCAGTGGCGTACATTTTTTTGCCAATTTTATTCGCTAAGATGCTCCCGGGACGCCACTGGACCTTATAATTTTGATCCATTTAAGGTTAAATTATCCTCTTAATACAACAAATATTGAGAAATTTCAAAAGAATCAAGCAATTTTTTTTTAAATATTAATATATTAATAAAAAATAAATATATTTTTTTAAAAAGTTATTACCCTGTATCTTGAAAACTGTGCATTTCCGGGCCCATGTTTATAGAAACTTTTTCTCATAATTTTAAACAAGGAATCGCCCATTACAAAATCTTCGTCTATTTCTCGAACACCCTGTATATATACATATATATATAATATATAATATATATATTATTTTTAAATATATATATATTATATAAATTATATATAAAAATAGTTTATATTTTATATATATATATTTATATATAATATATATATATATATATATATATATATATATATATATATATATATATATATATATATATATATATATATATATATATATATATATATATATATATATATATATATATATATTATTATATAATATGTGTTAAAAAATATTATTATGACCAGTTTGGGGATTTGTTTTCTAAAAATCTTTAAAAAGTAAAAATGTTTTCATGCTATTGTCATTACTTTATTAAAATGGGTCCATTCAGTTAAAAGGTGTTTGTTAAAATATTTTAATCTGCGTACTAATAAAAATAAGTGGGTACAAAAAAGTGTAAAAATTAATGTTTTCCTTTAAAAGTAAAATATTTAATTTAAAATGGGGCCCTTTTTTACTTTAAATAAGGTTTTAAATAAGATATTATTTTTTTCCTTTTTTTTTTGTGGTACAACCAATAAATTTTTAAAATGTTCAATTAAACCAACTCTTGTCTTTATTAATTATATTAATAAACAAATAATATGTTATTATACTATTAACTATATGTTTTTTACTTTAAATCAAGTAAAGAAAAATCTAAAACTATATACTGGGCGAAGCAAATTCTAAGGTTAACAATAAAAACTATATTTCATTAAAAATTATGGCTTATATAGGTACCTACTTTAGTGCCTAAATATTTAGTATTTAAACGGTTTCAAAATCACTGGTAAAAATATGTAAAAACAAAATTTTGAATTTTTTGGTTCTTGCCCTAAACGATAAACATAAGAATGTTTTATTTTTTGTTATTAGAGGTTGTCACACGAAATAAATAGACATCTAACATTTGATGAAGACCTATATACTATTTTAAAAAAGAAGCCCACTGATCTTATTTAAAGATATTTAATAACCTAAATTAAAATAATCTCTTTATGTCTAGTTCTGGCTATGCTCTTACATAAAGATTTGCATGTCAAAAAATAAAAAATAGGAAAGACTTATAATTAATGCAATTAAGTAGATTCACGGCAAGGCTAATTAACAAAATTAAACAGAATCGCAGTAGTTCAGGACATGCAAACATGGAAATGGAAGTAAGAGAATTAATGATGTATTCGATGGCACCGACAACTTAGCGAGTGTCGCACAAAGGGTGAATTAGCTATTTATTTTCACATTTTCCTCTTGGTAATTGTTCGAAAACCGAGCATTGCATTTGCAAAGATGAAAATTATTTCGTTTGTTATTACTACTAAAATTAACTACCCAATTTTGTATGTATATATACACAGTGTGTAGATAAAGTATGGAACAAAGGCATTATTTGAATACGTTAATAATAATTTTAAATTACGCATTTTTTGACATAAAATATAAATATACAGGGTGGCTCGTGTAGTAGATATGACGTCATCGATGATTTTTTCAAATGGAATTTCCTATATTTTCTTGCAGATTTATAATTTCCAAGAAAAACAAAGTTTAAAAACATAAAACACTTATGCTTTTAGATAAAAGTTTCGTAGTTACGGGGTGGTAAAGAAATGTATACATATTGCATAGAACAAATTAATTATTTGTAAAAGCAAACAAACATTGAACACGTAAAAAGTTATTTGGCAGTGCTCATTTTTTTACACAAAATAAAAATATACAGAGTGCTTCGTATAGTAGAGTTGATCTCATGGACGATTTTTTTTTAAATTAAGATCCCCATATTTTATTGCAGATTTATAACCTCCAAGAACAGCTGATTTTAAAAATAAAAAAAAATTGTGACTTTTATTAACAGTTTTGTAGGTACAGAGTCTTAATTTTGATTTTGCTTTTTTTCTTAATTTTGTGTAAGTGGGTAACGAATACTTAAAATCGCTCTTTTTAATATGCCTGTAACTATGGTAAGGCTTGTTATGCTGCCACAATAATATTTTTTGTCAAGTTTTTGAAATATTAAATTACTTATGCATTAATCTACTTTGTTAAGGATAAAAACCATTAGTTACATAAATCTTTAACACCCTGTTACTACAAAACTGCTACCCAAAGCCATAAAATTTTTTGTTTTTAAAATCGGCTCTTCTTGGAGATTTTAAATCTGCACTAAAGTATGTTAGTTTCTATTCTAGCAATTATCGATAAGCTTGTATCTACTAAGCGCAATGCGCAATCTTAAATTACTATTTACATATTCGAGGAAAATTTGAATGTTTTTTTGCTTTAACAAATAATAAATTTGTTCCATATATTATGTACAAAATTCTTTACCACCCTGTATCTACATAACTGCCATCTATCAGCCCTTCTTGGAGATTATAAATCTGCAAAAAAATGGGGGTTGTCATTTAAAAAAATAATCGATGGCTTTATATCTACTACATGAGTTACCCTGTATATTTATATTTTATGTCAAAAAATGCGCAATTTAAAATTATTATTTACGTGTTCAAAAATTTTTTAATTGTTTTTTTGCTTTAGCAAATAATGAATTTGTTTCCATTCCCCCTACATTGTCACATTACATTTTAGATAATACCAAAAGAAAAACTGTAAAATTGGTAGTCTTAACTAACTCTTATACACAGTGTGGGGTACCATTAAAGAGGTTATTTAATTTGCAGTACTTGTAAAGTATTATATAGAATATTTCATTAAAAAAAAAATAAACAAGTTTGTGTAATAACTAAAAAAGCTTTACTAACAGAAAAAAAATACAACCCTAAAATCTACATAAAAATATACGAAATATTGTCATTTAGAGTTTTCCTCAATCTCTAATAATCTCCGTTATATAGGACTCTCGTAAAATTAACAAAAATTTAAAACTGCCCTGTATCTCCAAAATAAATCAAGTAAGCCTTGAAATTTTAACACTTTTACATTTATTTTAAAAATCCATTTTTAGAATGTACAAACAAAATAGTTCTATCTCTAACGGCTTTTTTAATACGCCGTAAATACAACTAAAATGCGCCACCCTGTACACCCAATTAGAGGAGGTGCATCGGCCATATACCGGATGATCCAGCGGACATGTAACAGCTTATTTCTTTCTTTCTTACAAAGATATTATTTTAAATTTAGAAGGGTTTTTACAGCATATAAGTACGCTCTTTTAGAATTAAATCATTTATTTTTGCGGCTTTTAAATAATCCGTTAAAATATTTTTTAATATCCAATATGTTTTTCTAGTTTATCAATTCGCGATTTTCTAAAAATGTAATATTTGCTTTTGAAATGGCGACAAAAAAGCATTTTTTTAATAAGCTTTAGTAGGACATGATATGCAGCTAGAACCATATTTAAAAGTAGTGTGTTGTGATTTCGAAAGAACAAATGATATCTTAAAATATATTTTTCCTTGTTTTGGCCTGGTCGATGTCAGTCAACTGTGACTAGATTTTTCATATTCCAAAAAAAAAAACTCTTAAAGCCAATCGCATTATTTAGGAAAATAGAATACAAATAGCATATTTTAATTTTTTGTCTATTCTATAAAACATTTTTTTAATTTTGTTATATACGATTATCATCATTAATTTGCTTTAGCAATTGTACCAACATTTATTGCATGATAACTAGCCAAGTTGCATATCACGGCCTTCTTAAGCTCACTTGAATAAATGATTTTTTGACGTCATTTCAAAAACAATCGTCATATTGTGACACATGCTTAAGAAGAGATTTTTAAAGCAAATCTAATACGCTAGAAAGATGTACGGGGTGGTTTTTAAAAAAATACACTTTAGTTACTATCGCTTAAACCGGAAGTCGTAAAAAGAAATATTTAAGCCTCGAAAGAAGGCAACTATCTGCTATAAAAGCCCCTTTAATTTTGGAGTAATATCTGTAAAAATAAAATAATTTTTATTTGTTACATGTCCGCTAGGTCACTCGGTATAGCAAACTTGCCATTATGAGGATTTTCCTTATATTTCTACTAATTTCTAAACCGAAGAATAACCTCATAACACATCATTTTTTGTCAGACGATATTACAAAAATTTAAATTGTTTTGACAAATAAGCAAATTACAAAAGTACCATTTTTAATAAACAAAACTATGGCATACATCATAACCTCGGCTATTTAGTCGCTTTTACTTAGGTAGCTACCAGTCTAATATTGAAGTATAGCTAGAAGTCGTTAGTACACTATTATGCAGTTTATAAATGGATTATTCAATACCGTATTTGGTGATATTTGCCCTTAAACGTTTTAAAACTACCAATTTACCCTTTTATCAATATAAAATATTCAAAGACGTTTTATTTAAACCGTTTAATTTATTAAAATAAAATACTTTTTTTGGATAAGATGACTTACATTTTTTGTTAACCAAAAGCAAGTTTTTTAGTTTTAGAAGGTATTTTAGCCATGTAAAAACTGTTTTGTATATGGCGAATATTTTTTAGGGTCCAAAATTTTACTTAATTTAACTTAGAGTAATCACTTCTGATTATATTAGTCAATATACAGAGTGATTTCTAAGATAAGGCTTTTTTATAACTGTGTATAAAACTTGTTAAAATAAGCAACCTTTTTAAATAATTTTTTTAAGAACCCCAAAAATAACAAGGGTACATTTTTTTAAAAATGTGTCTAGTGTGGACTTGGGCATAAAAAATAGTTGATTTCTGACAAGGCGATGGTTAATTTTAGTTTTACATCATTGTTGAATCGCGATAATGGCACAGTTCAAAAACAATGACTACGTGGATATGTTCCTCATTTAGGGAGACTGTCGTTAATCTGCGACCGCTGCTTCGAGATTGTACGCGCGACGGTTTCCCTTGCGGGCTTATTCTGGACCCAAGTACTCGGGTGGTTGCAAGTCAGGTCGGTTTAAGTGAAAAAAAAAGCAATGCAGACTACATTGCGAAAAAATCACGTTCAACGTGTCCAAGCACTACAGCCCGAAGACTTCCTGGGCGGTGACAACTTACTTAAGACAGGACCGTATTCAACACACTAAATAAATGTAAGTTCCTTATTTTTTCTTATTTTAAAAACTTATTTAAAAAAGTTGTTTATTTTAATGGGTTCTATATACAGTTAAATAAAAACGTCAACTTAGGAATCATCCTGTATAGGGTAAATGGTAAAATATGTAACATATTTGTCAGATAAGTAAAAGTAACATATAGTGTTCGCCACCGTGGCGTATGCTTCTGTTTATTTTTGTTTATCTTCTAGTCAACCTATAATTAATATAACTTTTAACTATTTAGAGAAATATATTTATTATAAAAATAATTTTGATACATTTTAAATGTTATACATTTATTTATTTTATTTTATGCAATTAGCCAAATTAATAATTTAGCTACCGTCAGTCACTAACACTCTAATTTTTACCAAAAGCTATAAATTATATTTTATTTTATCGTATTAAATTTAATAAATATATCAAATTTAGTTCAGTTCGACTATTAAAAATTCTCTGTTATATGCAGATATGATAAAATTAATTAAAGTTTAAAATATTTTTAGACAATGAAAAATTTAATAATAAAATTTGTATAAAAATGACCATTTAAATGATAAAGTATGTTAGGTAATCCGTTAAAGATCATATTTTGCAAAAAATCTAAATAAAATAAATAAAGAAAATAATACCTTTTATTTGATTACGAAAATTAAGTTAAGTATTATTTAAGTTATTATAATATTTTCATCCAGCAAACTTTAAAACTCATTTATTTAATTTGGATAAAGAAAACTTGATATGCATTAAATTATTTAAGAAACTTTGTAATTTAATTGATACTTAATAAATTTTCTTTAAAAAATTATATAATTGGGTTAACATGTTTTCTTTTTATCTAAAAATATCTATGTAAGGAAATACAAAATGATTTTAACTATAACCAGTCTATTATCCTGCCAAGTAGATATTTTAATGTTACAATTATAACATATTGTTGTTCAATCTAATAATCTTTTAGAAACGATATTCGTATAGGGCGTGTAAATTATAAAACTGGTGATAATGTAATAAATTATAAAACGCAGAAACGCACATATGACGTAAGGAAGTAAAAAATTATTTAGAGCCATATTGCTTATCAAATTAACTAAGCAAAACAAATAAAAGATGTTAAGCCGGCCTACAATTATTTTATTAAAAATGTTTATTGTCATAAAAAATAATATTAAAAAATATAGTTACGCGTAGGGCGTAAAATATTATATTTATATCTGCAACTAATCAGAAATTTATTATTTTTTTGCTTAATTTACAATTAAACGCTTAAAAACCTAAATTTATAATAAAATAGTGCATTATAAATATAACAAATTTAATGCAGAACAATTTGACCACTAATAAGAAAATGTTAATTACGTAATATTAGGCACGATATATTATTGTCTAATTTATATGAATGGCTGACATAATTGGGACGGTATAATAATACACATTAGTAACTCAAATAAAGCAACATATTACCCTAATAAGCAAAGTAAAGCATTTATTAGACATAGAATAAGTTATAGTGGAGAAGCTGAAGAGAAATCGTTCTTCACCCATCTGTTAACCGGATGAGACCCATTTTTTTGTTAATCTTGCGCATAAACAAATGCATTTTGACTATATTGCCTATCAAAATATAATAAATACAATTTTTAATTAAATTAACTTTAACAAACTTTTTTTTTAAACTTTGACTATGTGATAAATTTTGTATAGATCGAAATTTTGAACCCTACGAACAAGCTGGTCTTTTTTAGTCAAGACTATCTGGCAAGCAGGTGCAAACGGGTAAATTTTTATAGGTGACTATTATAATTTAAGAATAAAGATAATTAAATATAAAACGCATTGATATACTCTTGCCAGCGAAAAAATGTTCAAGTGACCTATTGTCAAGCTTTAAAGTTTATAATGTCACTAAAAATTAAATTAAAAAAATGGATAAAAAGTGTTTTGTGTGTTACCAAAAAAAATCTGTTACTGATTTTGATGATAAGACATTTAAAAACTGCTCATTAATGTTAAATTTTCGGAAGCAAAGAAATTTTAAATACAGGGTGGGCATATAAGCGAGGTAAGCGGCTGTATCTCAGGACCTGTACATCTGACAACAATGGAATTTTTTTATTATTATAAAAGTGGCCATGAGAAAATTCTGGGAATTATTTTCAAGTTCCGTATTTCACCGCTACAGGGCGTAACTAAAAATTAAATAAGGAAAGCGTATTCCATATTTTTGATAATACTGTTAGAAAGCCTAGAAAATATGGAAAACAGAATCCTTGATGCCATTAATCAATTATCAGCTGCTGAAATCGAAACAGCAGTTTTATCCACCCAAAGAAGATTGGAAGCTTGTTTGGAATGTGATGGAAAGCAGTTTGAACATCTATCGAGGCATTAGAAACCTAATATGTTTGGGTTTAAAATCGGTCCTTTTTAGAACCATCATTTAAATATGAAGAGAAATTTGGTAATAAATAATTATCCTAAAAAAATTACATAATCATCCTTTGATGCTGTGATCTATTAGTTTAAGTATTAATTTATTAATTATGACAACAGGATGTATCTTATTAACAGCTTGAGAAATCAACTATAATAATGTTAATTAGACATTCTAGGGCCGAACGCTAGATGGCGGTACATAAGTTTTGACTCTGCGCGTAAAAAAAACTTTAATTCGCTATAAGTTTAAAACGAGCAAAGATATCATCGTCGGGTTATCACAATATTTTTGAAAATTTTATCTACTTTTTAAATATGATGATAAAAATACACCGTTCGATTTAAATTTTTGCAGTAAAATAAAAAAAAACTGGAATTATTACGAATTGCTCCCTCTAGCTCTTTTATTGGGAACTGTAGAGCGATAAGGAGAACGGATATTTAAAACAGCCTTATTTATCTTGCAAACAAATTTTAATTTGCTGAAATCAAATAAGTGGTTTAAAATTTACACCGATTTTAATGATTACACTTTCAAGAGCTTCCCCCACCCCTACTATCGATCGTACGCCAATAAGCCTTGATCCAAAATAATAGAGAATTTTCTAGGCTTTTTAACAGTATTATCAAAAATATAGGCTAATATATGGGTTTTCGGAAAAAATACGGTTTTCTTATTTAATTTTTAGTTACGCCCTCTAGCGGTGAAATACGGAACTTGAAAATAATTTCCAGAATTTTCTCATGGCCACTTTTATAATAATAAAAAAAATCCATTTGTGTCAGATGTACAGGTCCTGAGATACAGCCGCTTACCTCGCTTATATGTCCATGCTGTACAAGGATATTCAGCTAACCAAAGAATCCCCAAAATTTTTTGGTTATCATTCCGTTTGTAACGGTAAAATAACAGTTTTAAAAAATAAATATAGACAAGAGTTTGAAACCTTCGTAAAAAATCATGAAGTACATCATTTTTCAATTTTAATCAATAATTTCACAAATAAAATAATCCTTTACAAAAAAAAAGTAAATTTCTATCATTTCATTTTTAGTGATATTATAAACTCCAAAGCTTGACAATAGGTCACTTGAACATTTTTTTCGCTGGCAAGAGTATATCAACGCGTTTTATATTTACTTATCTTTATTTTCAAATTATAAAAGTCACTTATAAAAACTTACCTGTTTACACCTGCTTGCCAGATAGTCTTGACTAAAAATGAGCGGACAAGACCAGCAAGGCATGTTTTGTACGGATCAACATTTTGATCTATACAAAATTTATTAAGTTATTACATAGTCAAAGTTTAAAAAGAAGTTCATTTAAGTTAATTTAAATAAAAATAGTCTTGACCATATTTTGATAGGCAATATAGTCAAAATGTATTTGTTTATGTGTAACATTAACAAAAAAATGAGTTTCATCCGGTTAAAAGATGGGTGAAGAACAATCTCTCTTCGGCTCTTAGACTATTATTTATTTGTGGAAAGTTTAATTTGGTATTTCTTTTTAAAAATATATTCTAAATAATATACATACAGTAAAGCGCAGAGCACTGCGAACATAGGACAATCCTGGAGCATTTTGGATGTACCTAAAAACGCCGCACGCATTGCTTATCGATCAATAATTTTCGGTAAACAAATTCATAAGACGCGCGTCGGCCGGCAAAGCGATCAACTCAATACGTTTATTCCTGAAATAATTTTTACTATCGAACGCTCGACAGCTAAAGTTTTACTGTGTCGATTATTTGGACCAAAAATTTTTTTTTTTAATAAAATAATAATTATTAATAATGGATGTTTACGAACTGGAAGAGAAATTAAAATTATTAAATGGTATCACCGTGAAAATCCTTTGGGGAATTGGGGAATTATTTATTAATTTATTTCCAACCAGGCCGACTCCCACGATTTCCACTATTCACCGAGTCATTAAAAACCTTGACATTTGGTTGTTATCTCAAAAACATAAACATGATAGTGTCCCAGAAGAAAACAACGAAAGGAAAATGAAGGAAATTATGGTAGTGGCAAGTGTTTTTAAAAAATCCTACAATTTTCATTAATCAATTGCAAAACAGGTTAATTTGAAGAAGATCAGTGGGTAGAGTACTGAGAAAAAATGGATACCGATCCTACAAAGTAAGAAAAACCTTGAAATTTTCTCTGATGATCATTTTAGACGAATGCAATTTTGTGAAACTGTAATGGAAATGGAAAATAACAATGATTTTTTTCTTGGGTCACGTAAAATCACAAATTTATGGTTTCCAGGAGAATAGGGCTAATAATCTACAAGAATTGCAATTATAAATTGAAAATTCTTTTTTGGGAAATTCCCTCAGCATTCTAGCAAATTCAGAAGGCGTTTTATGACAATCTTGGTTATTGTTTGGCTCAAGAAGGGGTTTATTTGAGCATCTTCGTAACTTCAAAAGTTTTTCTTTTTTTATTCTATGAATGCACATTAATTTATTTTTTTTTGAATATCTTCTACGTTCCATTATTTATTTGAAAAATTCTTTTTTTTTTTTTAGGAAAAACTGTTTGGTTCTTAAGACCCAAAATTGCGGTCCCGTAAGCAATAATTTTAAATTTATGGCTGATAAGAAATCCGTTGAAGTCGGTTGACCGCTAGCTCCTGCACTTGCCTATAAACACTGCATCCTCTTACTAAAAATAAAAACGTAGTACAGAACTAAATGGGCAGATAATTCTTCCCCAAATTTTTCCCACTCCCCACCAGTCCCAACCAAAAATGAACCACGTGAGGAAACGAAGGAAATTGAAATACAACCACAAAATTATTATTGGTATTTTAGGGGACATCCAAAATCGCAGGGGGCCCCCTATGTTCGCAGTACGGTGCGCTTTACTGTATAGTACAGCAAACTGCTAATTTAGCTTAACATCCTAAAATAGTTATTTACTTTACCAGGTAAAGGTACCAGCAAATTTAGATGTTTACAGACGAGACAACGAAGAATACAGAAACAGTTTGTTTCACTGCCCTGGATCGTACAACGTCTTATGTAGGTATCAACGTAGTGTCGACTTTAATTTTTCTTTAAATAAAAGCAGTCTGCAAAGTAAATATTCCTCGGACCCATTACTGTGATAAAGTATTTTCTGGACTCAGTCCTTAAAATAAAATTACCCCGACCCCGGACTGAGTCTTGAAAATGACATATTATAGTACACTAGGAAATAATAGAAATTTACGTTACAATTTATGTAATACGCGGGATGGCCACATGGAGGTAAGTTTCACCCATCATTGCCGAAAAAGGGATACCTAAGTAAATTATTTATAAGGAGAAATAAAACCATTTTTTACCCGACTTCGAAAAAGGAGGGGGTTTTCAATTTGCCAGTATGTCTTTTTTGGATGTTTGACGATTACTCCGTAGTTCAAAGATCAAATTATTTTTGTTCAATTTAGGAGAATCTAAGGTGGTCCTATTTAAATCTTGTTTGAAAATTCATCCCCTTAGGGTGTTAATAGGGGGATTGTCTATCTTTTGGACGGTCTTCGTTAAAAATATATAATTTTTACTCTTATTTTTAGTGGCTTTTAACAAATAAAGAAAGTTTAAAAAAAACATATATTTCATTCTTAGAGGAATAAAAAGAGGATGTTTTTAAAACTTAGGTAATATTAAGAGAGATTTAGTTTTTATGCTTAATTAAAGCAGCAAAGTCAAATTAAGTTCATTTAAAAAAAAAGATATGTATATATTTCATAGTTATTAATTCTATTTTGTATGAATATGAAATGGACCAACATAACATTTAGTTTCCTTTATCGCTTTTCCAAAAGTGTATAAAATATAGGATAACTATTTAAAAAAAATGTTTAGTATTCAAAAAAAATTAAGTATCATAATAAAGAAAATAGTTATCTCGCTATTTTTTGTCACTCAATCCTTTACTGTTTCCCACATATTTGCCAAGCAAATGTATACAACTAGCTTTGAAGGTCCAATAAAGGAAACGTTTCAATTGTTTGCTTGATTGGCTGTAGATTTTGAATGTTCACGTGGAAAAAGAGTGTAGTGCAAAGTAGCACTCGATATCACCAGTATTTTGCCAGCAAATTGACTAGCCCTCGTGTTACTTTTAAAACTACGACCGGCATGCCGAATAACAATGCCGCGTGTTACTTACCTCCATGCAGACTTGGTCTATTATAGTACAAGTCTAGATATTTACGGACAAGGCGACGGAGGAGCTGAGTCCGGAATTTCTAGACGAGTACTTTAATGACATTTTACGGCCGTGTATCGTCCAACGTTTTATTTCATATTGTTTTATATTTTTTTTTTTTGATAACTTAAGTGTGAATAATTGGATAATATGAAGGTGTCAGTATTGTCAAAATAAGGTAATTAAGGTAAACGTAGGTACAATAATGTAAGTTATTCATCTAGTTATATTTAAATTGGTTGCTTACAGTAACAAAATTGCTTGAAGATTATCAGTATTGTCTGTTAGTTTAGCGTTCCTTTTATTAAAAATAGGAATAAAATAAATGCGGAAATTTTTTAAAAAAGTTCTGAAGCGACGGCGAAATTTATCCCGGCCAAGTCTTCCGGAAGATGTCAAAAAGAATATGAGATCTTATATTGACTCAAATGATCCAAGGTGAGGAAACGTTTGTGCAAGTTCTTCACTGTCAAAGCCAATCTTTAAAATCTTTGATAGCCAAAAGTAGTAAATCAGAGGATTTACTCGTCCCTGTAAATATTTAAAATAATTCAAACTGCAGTATTACCATTAACGTTTATAAGTTATTTTATTGTAATTTGCATAATAAAAATTGTTTGAAATTAACCCTGTGTTAGAAAAAATACTAGATTTCAGTTTCGGTCCGATAAAGTCTACAGCATCTTTTGTAATTTTTTTAAAATTAATTATTAATAATAAGTATTTCCTTATGGTTAATGGTACGCGGTACGCTTATCATTGGTAATTAATTGAATATGAGCCTCTGTATATTTTTAGGTCGTTAGATGCACACTTAAAGAAGAAATATTTTTCTAAATATAACCCTATCGAAATTTCTAACACATTAACGGCCGAGTGATGATCGTTGTTAAGTTTAGCAATGGACTTAGCAATTGTTAAAAGTTAACAACGGTTTAGAATGTTTAACAAAACGTCATTGTCAGTGTTATTCAATGATTTTAGTAGGCAACCTGTCAAAATTTGACATTTTGTTAAACATTCTAAACCGTTGTTAACTTTTAACAATTGCAAAGTCCATCGCTAAATTTAACAACGCGATCATCACTCGGCCGTAAGAGTTATTCGTTAAAAACTCATTTTGGCATCTATTTCAAAAGTAATACCATTAAATAAAAATAATAGGTGGCTATGAAAAACAATTATTGATATTGGAGTTTATTTAACTTACAGAATCTTTATTTGACGTATTATAAAAATTCAAGTAAATAATTAATTTAAAAAATACCTTTAAATATTAAATAAACCTAATTTTTAATTTGTAATACCTTTTGGCTAACACTTATGTAACTTTAACGAATTTCTAGGTAATAATTTACGTTATTGGAAACTCTTATGTCAATACACTGTTTTTCATAGCTACCCTCCATTTTTTTTCAATGGTATTACTATTGAAATAGATGCCAAAATGAGTTTTTAACGAATAACTTTTAATGTGTCAGGAATTTCGATAGGGTTATATTTAGAAAAATGTCTGGTTTTTTCATTCTGCATCTGACGACCTAAAAATATACAGGGGTTCATAATTAAAATAAGAAAAATAAAGTGATTTAAAATTTGAAGAGTTTGACGCTAAATTTTGGACACCCTGTACAGTTCGAATTAACCAAACATAACCTGAGCGACTGCTATTTCGTTACTTAATAAGTTCTTCGTTTAATTCAATTAATGAAGCACTTTTGGTATTTTTATACGTTTTTAAAATCAGTGGTGCAAACAGATTTGTTAATTTTTTTTTTCTGAAATCACTGAACCGATGTGACAAAATTTTAGAGAAGATAGATGACACAAGAGGTACCTACATATAAACAAATACAAAGCATCAATTAAAAAAAAATGTACCATCATTGACGTCACTTTTTGTGACACTGTTGACCAATTATTTCTAAATACCTGGTAAAGGACGTCTGTATAAACCTAAAAATGACTATCGTAGAGCGCAGGACCTGTATATAACCAAGAACTATTTACGGACCTAAGTTTAGGCTAGTTTAGGCGTAATACATAAAAAAATTAATAATAAATCAAATTTAAAAAATTGCCTAAATTGTACACATGTCGCATATTGTATAATTTATTGCGACGGTGCAAGCATTTTGTTAATCTTTAAAAAATGGTTTAGGGCCAAAATGGCATTTAACAGTCCTATGAACATAAAAACAATATGTTTTTGTAATGTAAAGATTCTCAAAAATAACATTTGCAGAAATATTTGCTGCTGATTTTTTATTACAAAAATAATTTGTCAATTTCCAATTCATGTATAATTTATAATATGGCCTAGCACTTCCAATATTACCCAGTCAATCAGAAGTAATAAATGCACATTTATATTTTAATAGCATAAAATATTAAATTAATGTAATTACTAGAAACATTTGACCGTAGAATACGACCTAATTTTGAACCGCCCCATTTCACTAATTACTGCCGACCGTCTGTTTCAATCAAGTCAGGAATTTATATTAATTATAGAGTAATATGGCATAACTAATACCGTCCAGTTAACATGCTTACATCAGTAGAGAAATTGATCTTTGATACCATGTGCCCTTTATCACATTGCTGATATTAATACCCGGCTATTGCCAACAAATTAATTTGATCTGTTTCTTTAATGTAAAAATTAAATTTATAACTTAAAGGAATAAATTTGTCAACATATTGTATATCACTCACCACTACATGTTAACTACTCTCAGGTAATTTTTTAATTTAACCTCAAAAGAATGTCTCGTCTTTTAAAAAGATCTACGTTTAAAACCAATTTCTTAATTTTTTTGAAAGAAGTGAACCGGTCACCTGCCAAATCATGCTGCATCGAATAGAACAACCAGTAATCGGAAGGAGCAATGTCCGGTGAATACGGCGGTGCTGTATTCTTTCACAACTCTTGGGATATGAGGCCGAACATTGCCATAAAAAGAATTGTAATGTCTTTTTGTTTTGACCTTTTTCCTTGTATTCTCATAAAATTACCTAAACGAGTCTATTGCAAATTATGTTGATCGCTTGCAATAAAATCACTAGGTTTTAGCAGTTCAAAATTCACCATTCCACTAGGAACACACAGTTCTGTATTTCAAACGGAAATATATGCTTAACTGAACTGTACAAGAAAACGCAGGGTAACTCTTCTGTGGGTACCAGGACATTCGGGAATAGAAGGCAACGAAAAAGCGATGAGCTAGCGAGACAGGGATCATCCACACCATACCTACTTTGGACCAGAACCTGCCCCTGAAGTAAGTAAAACCACAGCACGGGGGCAAACCAGAGAATGGATCTGAAACAAACACGAGGAATACTGGGGAAGCATCAGTAGAATGGCGGACGAGACATGGAAAAAGGCTTCATAAGGGGTCGATCAAAGAAAAAAGGAAGAACTACTTAGACAAAGTAAGTAAAGACTTCGCAATACAGGGCACGATAACCTAAGAGGACACATACAAAAAAGACTCATACAATGGGGATCCAAGTTACAGAATGTGCGATGAGGGAAAGAAACAGCCTACCATATCCTGTGAGAATGTGAAGCGTTGAATCACAAAAGTCAGGTATTATTTGGGCAACTAAAAATGAGCCCACAGGAATATGTCAACCAACCACTTTGGGGGTTATACAGACTTGTAGAAGGAATAAGACTAATGAAAGGATTGGTATAAAAGATAATGGGAAATTAGGCAGAAAAAAAACCAAAAGGCTGTGCTGCCTTCGGTAGTAAATCAAGAATCAAGACGGCTCCCAGGGAAAAAGAAGAAGAAGAAGAAGCAGTTGTAGTATACAACACTACTCTAGTCCCACCAGGTACATAATATGACCTTCGAACCATGAATATTCAGCCATCTTTGGTATTGATGTTCTGGTGCGTTTTGCGTCTTTTTTTTCTTGATTATTATAAAATATTTACTTCTTAACCCCAGTCACGATCCTATGCAAAAAATAATTTTGTTTTGTTTTTGTTAAAAGAAAAAGTTAAGCCTTTAGCAAATAGTTTTAACAAATATTGTCAATTTTAACAGAATAAATATTAGGTGTTTTGTATAAAACTTAAAACAATATAAACTGTGTATTATTTACGGATGCATATTCTTTCCGAAACCACCTTTAGCTGCGCCTATAAAATATTCATAAGAGTCACAACCATCTTTTAAAAACGTACCTAATTAAATTGTACTTTAAACAACTATAGAACGTAATGTGAGGCTAAAAAAGCTTCCAATACTCGATAAAAAAGAACAAAAAAAGAAAAATACCATAATATCACAATCTAATTTGAAAATTATCCTTATTATTATT
>JAHBCN010001887.1:104369-229210 GCA_019359885.1 Listronotus oregonensis | reverse complement strand
AAGCAAAAATGTCTCGTTGATTAAAAAGCAAACATTTTTAATAATGCTTAAAACATATTAATGATAATAATTAAAAAGTCTACTCACCTTTTAAAAGCCCAGCTAAAAGAAGACACAACAATGGCTTCGCTAAAAAATATCCCATCTTTTGTGTCGCTCAAGATCGTTTTAAGCCACATTAACACATAAAAACCACGCGCGCTTACTATTGTTACGGTCTCCCTCCATGTAAATACGGCTTTTATGCCATGTAATTAAGTTTTCCAGCTGGAATGGGCCAGTTGAGCTGCTTTTACTTTCTTTTTATATTTTTTAGTTTTCCTTTTACTGTTTCGTTAAAGTTTTCAGTAGGATTCTTTTGAAATCTGTTGCTGGTTGAATGCGAAAATACTGTGGCGTTGATATCTCTTCAATGTCGAGTGGATCAAAAACCTGAAAAGAAAACGATAAGTTAAATAGATGATATATACAGGTTTCAAGTAATAGGCGGACTTTATTTCTTTTTTAAACATTTTCCTAGACGAAAAATTTTATAGAAATTTTGGTGAAATATTAAAACCAAAACAACTAAGGCGTCCTACCATTTACCTAGGAGCAATCTATCAAACAAATCAATTATAGTCTGGCAAGATCTATTTTGAAATGGACATTTGAAACGGGCACATAGATTTTTGTGTACATGTATCTGGGATGATTCCAAGAACAATAATGTTGATTCCCTTCTAGCAAAAAATGTAACTTAAGACGTTAAAAGTCCGAATGTGTAATTTTCCTAAAGAAAAGTAGCATTTTTTAAAAACTTTTTTTGACTAAACCTTGACAAATATTAATTGTAAAAAAAACTTTTATAAAACAACACTGTTTTGTAAATAAATTGTAAAATAGGATTGGTAAAAAATGCTTAAACAGTTGTTTTTGTGTTGCATTGCAATAACTACTCAAAAAAATAGAGAAAAAAAAAACGATCATTTTTAATCCATTTTTTGGATACTTTTGCTTTTTCCTACGCTCTTAATCTTCAGAAAAAAATAACTTTTTAACGTGTTAAAATAGCACAAAACTGTTTATCTATTTTGCATATAAACTTATTGGGTGCCCATTTTTGCCCCAATGGCTTAATATTTCATTACTTTATATTATCTAAATTACTTAGTAAATAAGATCATTGACAAGAAAATTGGAGAAAAATGTTCAATTTCTCAAGCCAGTCAATAAGCCTGATTTGGAAACCAAGCGTAGGTCAATGCGGATGTCTCTCTTACATAACCTTAAACTTATCTTGGATTGGGTCCCAAAAATCGTGTTCAGTTTAATGTTTTCAAAACACAGTCCTGGTTGCTGTCGCGAAAAAAGTCTGCCAGGGCTCATCCGTTACATACAAGCGGCCAAGTTTTGCAGAACAAAGAGTCGTATAATCTGGTCGGCGTTACTTTTAAGAATAACCTCAACTGGCACAAGCACATTACATCCATAGCATCAGCAGTTTCAAAAAAGCTTGGATTTCTCTTTCGAGCCAGAAAGTATTTTCTTCTTCCAAACTGTATACTCTGTATGTATCCCCAATCAGACTTCCTTTAGAATATTGTTCTCATGTCTGGGGAATGGCGTCTTTTACAACACTTAGCATTCTGAACTCCATTTAAGGAAGAGCTGTTTGTCTTATTATTGATCCCATGCTTACAGAGAGTCTTTCTCCTCTTGCCCACCGTCGAGCTGTAGGGGATCTGTCGCTTTTCTATAGGTATTTTCACGACTTTTGCTCAGAGGAGTTGGCCAGTATAATCCCTCATCTGGCAGCTCCCAACAGAGTAACACGTAGTGCAAATTTTATGCATCCTTTTACAGTTCAACTAGAGAGGCCCCGAACTTCCCGCTTTCTTTGTTCCTTTATTCTAGAGTGTCCAGACTATAAAACCTGCTGTCCGCAGAAGTTTTTCCTTTTCTTCCCAGTCTCCTAATATTTAAGTCCCGTGTAAACAAAGTCCCTTTCACCACACACCCGCGGTACGTTAATATTCAGGCCTTAACCTTTGTGAACTGTCCAAAGATAAAAAAAAGAATGTTAATAGCAAATATTCGTTTTTTTCCAAAAATCTTCGAAAGAATTTAAAATTTTTAAACTTTTAGGGTGGCAAATTGCGCAACTTTGACTCCATTTAATCGACTTCGTATCTCTTCGAGTGTTCGAGATCACAATTATGGGGCTTGAATTTGGGACACCTTGTACATAAATATTTATTTTAAACTATTAGATTACCTAAAAAAATAATTTTTTTACAATTTGCCTATCGTTAATACCTGTTTTAAAGCCCGCGTATGTTTTGCCGATTTACATCGCCGCCAAAGTTTTGTCAGATCTTAATGCGCTAGACAGAATATTTTTAATTTTTAATTTGTTTCATAGCATATTGCAGATAATTATTTGCATACCCTAAATTATTTTTTAAACCTTTTAAACTTTCCATCTTTATTAAATCTTTGCCACTTTAGTAGATTTTTGGTCTTAAAAAAAATGTGGACCACAATAAGTTTTTTGTCTTTAATTTACGATTATGTAAAAACTAGCATTCATTTATTTTAGTGCGTTGATATAATTTTTTTTAACATGTGCAATACTTACTGTCTTTTAAAAACTATTTGTAAATTTTAAAAATATTAAACATAAAAAGTTGTATTAAAACTATAATACATATTTATAAAAAGTAAAGTAGAAACTGACTTCTTAGATATATTTAAACAAACTTTAATTGAAAGTTTCTGGCACGGAAAATCCTTGCTTCATCTAAGGACAGGAGATCCGAAGGGATCTAAATTCTTAATTAGGCGTAGATTTATCAAATAGGTTTATTGCCAAGTTGGCTTTGTGATACGAAGTAATTGGACGTCCCATACATTTTAATAAAGTACGTTTCTTAGCTAATCCTGACATGTATCCATGTGAAAAAATGTCTTTTGTGCTTTAAGCAATATAACCTATTGACTATCACTTCAAATAGGGACAAATTCATAAAAGTAATTTTTAATTACTTATGGTTTTTGGATGCCCAAATATAAAAATACGAAGTGCTATTAAATTTAGATTAATAAATAAAAAATATTTTTTTAATTTAAAAGATTTAAAATTATCTTAAAATATAAATGCATAAAACAACTGAAAATTTACAATTTTTGTATTTTTTTCAATATTTTTGCTCCATAATTTTGTTGAGGCAGGCTAGATATAGGCATTGCTTTACAAAAAAAAAAATAAATATATTTTTTTTTTGCTAAAATTGCGTAATACAACTATTTTTTGAATATTTTTAAAATATAAAAATAAGCTAATAAAAATCGATAAAAATTGTTAAGAGTCGTAAAATTAAAAAATTCATATCAATGTTATATTTCTATTAAAATACAGCGCTTATTTTAAAGGTTTTTGACATTAGGATTTCCTTTTGTAAAGTAATGCCGATACCTGTATTTAATATAACAAATATTTTCTTGGGCATATGGTTCCCAATGTAATTTTTTTTCCTTTTGTCAAAAGGTCTCTGTTTTGGATTTTTGAATATCATGGCCATACCTACCTAGTTGGCACTTTTTAACATCATTCAAATTTTTTACTGTTTAACATCTTTTCCTATTAATATGCGTTACTGGTTTCATTGGGATTAGTCTGTTAGATGGCTCCAGAGTCATTTAAATCTCTTCTTACTTTTATACAGGATTCTTTTATAGACTTAAAAATTCTTTGCCAGTCGTGTCTTGGCTAACAGTGGATGTGACCATCCCCAACAAGGGTGAAACATGTATCCGACTTAGCCACACCCGAGGTTTCTCATCATTTGTAGAAAACTCGTAATTTTTTTTAAGCTTTGGATATTGACCTGTTTGTTAAAAAAGAAGTTACTAGAATTCCGGCTTCGTAAAAATGTATATCTCATTTAGGTCTCTAGGAGAAACTGTTTTCGAAATAAACGCACTTTTAAAGGGACCCGCAATTTTTTTATGGAAAATGGGTTTGGACCAATTGTTTTTAAACTTTGAAAAGTGATAGTTTTCAACATGCTGATCAAAAGTATCCACGGGCACAAAACCCGAAAACCTCTCTAATCCCCCCCAAAGTTACCCTCAAAGGTTTCCAAATCCCCAGTGACCTTTAAGGCTGATTTTGGGGGGGTTAAAAAAGTTATGCCATCTAAAATAAGTGGGATAGGCCGTAGCTCCCTCCAGGCGTCCTCTTCTAGCAACATCAAAACCATGAATAAATTTAAATTTCTCGCCTCAAGGAACTCCCAAATCCACATTTTTGTTTCGCTATGTCATTTAGTTAAGAAATTGGTACATAAAAACGAAAATAAAATGAAAAGTTTGACACTCTGTATCTTAGTTATTATTAACTTTGGGATAGGGCAAGTTTACGTTAATTGCATTATTTCGACCTAAGGAATCTGTTGTCAAGAAACCCGAATTTAATATTTATATTATAAATATATAATATATATATATATATATATATATATATATATATATATATATATATATATATATATATATATATATATATATATATATATATATATATATATATATATATATATATATATATATATATATATATATATATATATATATATATATATATATATATATATATATATATATATATATATATATATATATATATATATATATATATATATATATATATTATATATATTATATATATATATATATATATATATATATATATTATATATATATATATATATATTATATATATATATATATATATATATATATATATATATATATATATATATATATATATATATATATATATATATATATATATATATATATATATATATATATATATATATATATATATATATATATATATATATATATATATATATATATATATATATATATATATATATATATATATATATATATATATATATATATATATATATATATATATATATATATATATTTAATTTGGGAGGTCTCATTTGAATAAGATCTTTTCTACCAAAAAACCGTTAACCTATTTTTAATAAAGATGCATATATTTTGATATGAACTCGAATTTTTATCCTGTTCTCAAAAACGCAAGCTACAATTTTTTTATGATTTTGTATTTTTTTTCATTAAAGTATTTAAAAACTACAATCAATTAGAGTCACAATTGTAAATCTCTCTATAAAAATACTTGGACTTTTTAATATATTTTTACAACGGAATTTATTTTGTATGTTTTTACCGTCTTATAATTTAATCTATCTATAGTATATTATTTTAAAAAAGTTATTAAAAAATACAAATAATTATTTAGAACTTTTTTATGTAGAAAGCAAATAGTATATAATATTTTTAGCAAAAAAAATTATGTTTTTATCTTTTTTGCCTAATGTTATGCAAAATTTTATGTTAATTTAATTTATTCTCTCTCCTAGCATCAAAAAGGTGTTAAATGCTTTTAAATTACGGAAATAAGTACAAAAAGCCAATAACTTGCAACATATATCGGTCTAATTTGGTTTATAACTTTTCAACTTATTAACCGAACATTTTGGACTCAAAGCGTTAATTTGGCGGTTTAAATATCAAAAAGTTATGTGAATTGTTCTCACGAAACATTTTAAACTTTAATAGAACTCGAAATAATATACATTAAATAAGGTTACCTAAGATAAATTACAATATAGCTTTCCTACTTAACGAAATATGTAAGGTCAGAATTTTTAACCAGGCGTAAAACTGTTTTAATGGATTTATCAATACCATATTAATATCAATATACTAGTTTTAGCATAGTAATAAAGTAAAAAATTTTACAGAAAATAAAAAAACAACAGTACAAAAAGCGACAAAATTGAAATATGAATGCTTATTTTGCAAGGTTAATTTGTGTTATTTGCATATGGTAACTTCCTATCAGAAGTTTCTAAGAGCTAAAAAGAGTTTTTTATTTATTTTGTCTACTTCTACTAGTATAATAAATAGTTTTTAAGATTCAAAATTTATTTTCTTAATTTTTTTTAATATCTTTGTTGGTTTATGTTGATTTAAGAGTTTATTCTTTTTTTCTATATATATATATATATATATATATATATATATATATATATATATATATATATATATATATATATATATATATATATATATATATATATATATATATATATATATATATATATATATAATTCGCTCATTTGCTGCAATAATGACCTATCTCAAAATAACGTTTTTTCCAGAAATCGACTTTAAACTTTTTAAATTGGTCTAAAAAATTAAAATGCGAATATTATTGAATCTTGACGCAATATTTGGGTTGGCTTATAGTTTTTTTACAATAATTGTGTTTGGTTAATGACAGAAATTAGATACAATGTTTTTTATCGTCAAAAAATGTAAGTCAATGCTGATTTATGACGTTCTTGTAGTAAACCGGAACAATTTATGGAGTATTAAGAAAAAATTATACATTATTGTAGATAATAAATTGTATATTTTGTGTTAAAATTTTAATATATTATCTATATGTTTGTCGTCCTTGATGTAAAAACTGGTTAACCGTGAAAAAAAGAAAACAAAATCAAAGACTTTTTTTATTACAACAAAATATAAAAATACAAATTTCTTAATTTAAGAATGGTATTCAAATAACGCAAAATTCAAATTTTCAAAAAAAAAAAAGAATTAAACGTAACAAAATAGGATAAGACAAATAGTTTGACTCAAAACTGCAACAAACATTTTACAAAAAATATCATTTTGTTTACAATCCCTCATAAAAATATTTGTAACAAGGAGGAATATGCTTTTTTGCCAATAATTCCATTAGATCACTTTTTTTCCCCTCCGAAATACCTGGTTTAAAAGAAAATGCAGGTTTTAAATTAACGTGGGACGTTTTCTTTTTTTTTTATTACAAGAGCTTCTTTAAAAGTAGCATCATCATAGGAGGTTTTATAGAAAACGTGATTCGGGCATTCTTTGGTGACTTTTAGTACCTTAACATCCATAAGTTTTATTGACGATGTTTATGTCGTAAAAATCTTCATAGGACAATTCTGTTACCTTAAAAGGATCTCCCTTTTTTTTTGCTCCTTTTATCGCGCTCACAAAATGCCTCTTGGGGTATACATAGGACCACTTTTCAATAGACGCTTTGTCTGTTCTCAATTAGAGAGTGCGCTGAATCGCCCTCATTTTGTGTATGCCCTTTGGATGAGGTATTTATGAGTTATTGTTTTTATATCGAGATAACGAACAGCATAAAGGTATAAAGCTAGCATAAATTTAACTTTTTCTGCTGCCCTGCGCAATTGTCGGAGAAAAAAATTACCTCTTTATCGTCACCCAGTGTAGTAACTGCTTTGTTCAAATATTTTAACACGCATGTTCCTAGCTCATTTACTCCTCTATGTCCGTTTGACTCATCCCAGACATAACAGTCACATTTGTTAGTACGCAAGTCATAGATGGTAAAGTTTAAAACATTAAGTTTTGATTTATAATAAAATATGGAGACATCTCCCTTTGCAATTGCATTACGGCCTGCAAATCGTAAACTGCTACTAAACCTTTAGTACTTTCTTTGTCCCTTTGTTTTTCCAATCTGGATAGATTTTTTCATTTAAATGCTTATCATACCGAGTTTTAAGTTCTCCTTTCTCTTCATCTTTTGGTATTTTCATAAGCATTACATAAAACGCATAGATCTTTTTCGGAACGAAAAACGAAATGTTGAACTCTTGGGTAAAAATGCGTAAACAAAAATATAATTCCCAAAAGTAATATTCTTAGATTTGCAATCCGACACATATCCTTCTTGTGAATATCCGCAATCGACTTACTGCCATCATATGAAATTTCGAGATGTATTCGCTCTCGTGTAGTGGCTCGACTTGGGAATTGAGTTAATGAAATTTATTATGTCTTTCTGATATGTTCGTCGACTTTTTTTGTTTTCCATGTTTTCCACGGAGATCTTCTTCAAGTAAAATATCCGCTACTTTACTTTGTTTAGCAACTACTGTACGAATTGGTCTATCATTAATATCTAACGTATTTTTAAAGAATAGCTTGTAAACATGTACTCGTTCACACGGTATTTATTTAGGTAAAATGCATTATTGTTTTTTCTTTGTATTTCTAGTGCCACCAACACGAACATAGCGGTATTTCGGCTGTACGATCAGCATACTATTTGAAATAAACTGTCTTTGTTTTTCAATGTCACCTAATGCCAAAAATTTGAAAATATTCTCTTCGTTCATCTTCATTAAACTTTGTATTACACTTCAGCTTGCATTTTTCTGTACATCCTGGTTTCCACATTTCTTTTCTTTCCTGACCTTCTTATTTCTTGTGTGAGTTTCATATGCTTTACCTGTATTTCTTGCTATTTTTACCAAGTTCTTTTCCACAGTTCTTCATTCCGTTTTCTTTTGATACCCTTCTTCAATGGAGAAGTCATTATAGGAACCTGATCACCAGTGGAAATTGAATTATTAGAACTAAGTACTCGACGAAGGAATATTACAATCTATAGAAGGTTGAAGTTCATTATCAGCATTTGCATTATTTTCAGTTTCACATCACTGTCATTTTGATCGTTAACTGGTAAAAGTTTTATCATAGTAAATCTTCACAGTCCTCAGATGATGAGCTGGAAGAATCGGACGAAGAACCAGAACTATCCGAGGAGGAGTTGGCATGAACAGAGGACGAACTTGAAGAAATACATTTGTCCGGTAAAATATCTTGCACTTACTGCATGTTCATTACTCCTCAAACTCTTCGGTATTATCTAAAAAAAGAGGAAAACTAGAGAAAGTGTTCCAGACTACAACCTAATTAATATTATTTTGTGTCATAAATTGAACAAAGTCTAGTTAAATTGCAGTCTTTAATTCATTGCGAAGTTTCAAGCATAATTAGGAAGGATATTTTTTTTAGAAAAAAAGTCAGTATAAATGGAAAATTACTAACCAAGATATTGTTGATTTTCAGTATTATAGGTGTCGGACGATACTGAAATATTCGGTACATTCTTAGTTTCGCCTGTAGCATGGTGCACATCCTCATCATTATCTATAGGAATAAAAGAGATTAAAACACTTTAGTTCATACAACATTATTTAAGAGTTTCAGTTTTGCATTAAATTGAAAAATTAAAACTTGACTTTTAATAAAATTTTTGGAAGTAAAATAAAAATGTACGTTGTTCACCCAATAATACAGTATACTTGCCATTACTTTTTTTAACTTTAATGCCATCCTCATGCTGTATATCTTTGGTCGCTAGTTCTAACATTAATTTTGTTCGAGAACTCATCTGAAAAAAAAGCAATTTTATTTTAACACTGATTGATTCAATATGAAATAATTATCTAAAACTACAGTATAAAATTTTAACAATTAAAAATGGCATAAATTAAAATAATACTCAAAAATAGAATTTATTTTAAAAAGATTACTAAAAGAACGTCATAACTTAAAATGTATGTAATGATGATCAAAAAAAAAATTGTAATATTATCTGTAAAACCGTTTCATCTTGGAATGATCAAATGCATTATTATAAATTTTGCTGCAAGAACGGCATATCTCGAAATAAGTCGGACATATTTAGCTTATATAGAGATTATAGAATCTATCATCAACATCGTCACAAATAAAAATAATACTTCTTTAAAGAAAAAAATTAAATAAACATTACTCTCACCTTTGGCAACAAGAACGGCACAACACGAAATATGACACTCTTTTCACAACGCGCAGCGTAGTTTCTTGTCGAGAACCGTATAGTAACTGAGATAGTACAGTATTGCGACTAAGAAGCATGCGAAAATTGGAAAACGCAATAGTGTCACTCGGCGCCATCTCTCGGTTATTTTTAAAGGGTTAGTTGTGTCGTTATACCAGTCGATAGGGCTATTAAAAGATGAATCCACTTATTTCAAAATATAAATAAGTGGCTTTTGAGTTATGACACTATTGCAGCAAACAAGCGAATATATATATATATATATATATATATATATATATATATATATATATATATATATATATATATATATATATATATATATATATATATATATATATATATATATATATATATATATATATATATATATATATATATATATAATATATATAACATGTTGGACTTACAGTTTTTTTTCCCGTTTTTGTTCACTACTTTTTTGGACAAAATGGATTAAGGAAGTTCATCATCATCGCTGCTGTCTTCTTCAGTGAAACAATCTAGTGAATTTTTAGAGGTAGGTAGGGACTGGTACCATCCATGGAATTCGGTGTGTATTATTGATTTTGGCACAATTTTAATAGATCTTCTTTTTTTCTTTTTCACTTATTGGTAAGTGCTGGCTATACAGTTTGTTTAAGTACTTTGGAAATGCTGGTTTTTTCCCCCTTCCAAAAAGGTTAATGCATCTGTACTTTGTATCTGAATGCATATATTTGAATTCAATTATTCCAGGATTTTCTTTTGAATATCTCAAAGTTTTAATAAGTAGCCAATTGACGGTTTTTTCTTCTGTGTCTTTATTTTTGTTTTTAAATAAACTTTCAGTCAAAGCCTTTAAGTCCATAAAAGTTATTATATTTTAACTCTTGTACATTGTATTGCTCACTTTTTTTGTTTTTATTTCGATTTGATCTTGCGAGTCTAAATATGATAAGCCAATCGTTTATTGTGAAAACTGGAACAAATTTCTTGGCATGTTCAATAGAACTATGCATAAAGTCCATCTCCTTGTAAGAATGCCCGCTTTTCAAAAAATATGTTGAATTATTTCAAGGTGAGTAATCTGAACCAAATGAAGTAGTAAAGCAGCGACATGTTGGTTTCGATTCTGTCCTCCACATGTGTAACAAGTTTTTCACCTCTAGAAGACATATTAACGCATCGTAATGCACCACAAAATAAAACAAACTGCCTTCTAAGCATATGAATGCGAGTATTTACATGGACTTACAGTTTTATTCCTGTCTAAGCTTGCATCCTGCCGTCGACAAAAATCGCTTAAGTGCACATAAATGATTCTCCCTGTTAAAAATAAACTAAATATGGACTTAAACAAATTGACATCGCTTGTAACTTCCACAATAAGTAGAAAATGGACTTAAGTCATTATTTGCTTGAAGCGAAAACACTGTATGGACTTATAGATGAGGTAATCCCCATTTTGTCAAAAAGTGGACTTAAAGGGTTCTGCTTGTACGCCCACGATATACACATTGAACCATATTATTAGTGTAATATTTCAAAAATATACAAGTACTATTAAAAACTGAACTGGCTATTTAAAGTAGAAACAATTTTTTACTTTTAGTTTTTAAAATACCTTTAAAAATATTGACATATTTCTTTAATGAATAAAAATATTATTTTATTTAAAAACTGTACAAATAAAATAAAATTGTCAATGTTAAATGTAAAAAAGTCATGAACGTTGTGTGCATTTAAAATTTCGCAAAGCAAATATGACTGATGTTAAAATGTTTAACGACTACTAAAAGCTAGATAATTTGTCAGTAGTTGTTGTATGTAGGTGCTTTATTCTGCAGTAACGGCGTATTTAAAAGGCTGACTTGGTGTATACAGGGTACATCAAATTAATAAAAAAATAAAAATTTTAAAAATTATACAAAGAAATATATTAATTTCAAACAGCATTTTGCAATATTATTAAATAGGATTTATTGTAAATACATAATAGGTTTAAATCTTTACAAATAACATTGCAACGTATAATACTTATCTATTTAAGGTATATGTGTTTTTGGCAATACCATGTTATTGGCGTCAAATATATATTTTTCTGAAATATTTAAAAGTTTTTGTAACTTTTTTTTTAAACTAAAATATTGGAAAAATTATACTTAATACATTGTAATGGATTATTATTATTGTCAGCTATATATAAGATAAAAAAACTTTAAACAATTTAAAAGATTTATTGCAAATTATAACAGCAATTCTTGCTCGCTTAACATAAAAGATATTTTATGTTAAGATATTCGTGCCAAGTTATTTTGTGTAAATTATAAGATTTACAGCAATGGTTAAAATACTAAAATAATGGGGTTAAAGTGTGTGTATTGGGTTTTATATTAATTACACATATTAAAAATGTATATCTCTAAAGTACATTATTTTCATGGTATTGTACATCAGAATAAAACTAAATACGGAAAATTTAAAATGGTTAAAAAAACATTTTATTGTATTTAGTGATGGTACAAATATTGCAATGGGTCACTTTTGTTAACAGTTAGATGCTTTATTTGGCTTACAAAAAAATGGCAACAATTTATGTTGGACTGAAAATGCATTCATTCCCTAAAACCTTAATAAGTAAACAACCACCGTCACTAAGAACATTAAACGCATAATAATAAGCAATAATTTAAACAACTTTACTTTTTATCTCAGTTTATGGGATTTGTAGGTATTTAACCATATTACTTTATAGTCCAGTAAATAAAGAAGCAAAGCTGTAAATAAATTTGTACAGTTTTCCCTTAAGGCGCAATTCTTAGGTCTTCGGGAATGCTTTCGAGCGAAAAAAAAACAACATTAACAGGTGGGAAAGGGTTAAAAATGGCACCTCAACGCCCGAAAAATGGGTTTCCGCTAATATCTGCCAAAATATGCAAATTGGAGAATTTTATTTTTTTGACAAAAAATGAAGATCGCTTTGTAATCTACAAAAATGATTCCTATAATTTTTTTCAAAAAATCGATAGTTTTCATGATAACGGGACCCAAAAGTCCCATTATTTCAGCTGCCGCTCTACCGCTAGAATGCCGCTATCTTCATGGATTCACTTATAAGCGGGCGAACGAGTTGTTTTATTACTCGGGCAAAAATGTACATTTTTTTATCATTCAAAGTTCATCGGAATGGGAAAACCCGTATCTGTCATTGCATATGAGTTTGGGTCCATTCTGATTTTTATAGAATATTAAAAAAGCGGTAAAAGTTCTTTTTTCACAATATTTTGAGAGTATCTCATTAATTTATTGGTATTTGTTAAAAAAATGGTTTGTTATTAACCTTTTTTTCATAATGAGACATTAGCAAGTGTTTAATGATCCCAGAAAATTTCCTTTATCTTCTTTCTTGCGTTTTGATAAAAAAATGTTTTGCCCATCTGCATTTTTGAGTAAAAAACTACTAGTATCACCTCTATCCAGTGTGGAATGTTATGGATTTTCGACGGCCGTTTCTGCGAAAAATATTGGTGTTGCGAAAAAAATGGTACGAACTATTTTTGTGGATTTTAAGGTGATCATTTTTTTTTAACAAAAATATTCTTATTCGCATACTTTGGCAGATATTTGCGGAAAACTTATTTTTGGGACTTTGGGGGGCCATTTTTAGCGGGTTCTTCCTTCGGAATCGTGATAAACTTTTTCTCGCTCGAAAGCATTCACAAAGAATTGCGCCACAAATAAAAACTGTACAGATTTATTTACAGCTTTGGGTAATTTCAGGTCTTTAGTTACTGGACTATTAGTAGAAAAACATATTTCTAGTTTACACACATAGTAACTCAATATTTATATTACATTATCACAATATTAAAATAAAATCTATCAATATTACATTTATGTTTAAGAATTTATTAAGGACAGATATTTGAAATATTTTAATATATTTTAAGTTATTATGGCCCTAAACAATCATTTAAAATTAAACTTTATGAAATCATAAATACAGTATTGCCCGAAATAAACAGTACTGAAACTAAGTTGGCGGTGTTTTTATGCGTGCGCTGTCACACTCAAGTTAGCTAGTATAGACCTGTCAAGTAAACTCAAACAAGTAATTATAGGGCCTAATTTTTAAAAAAGGTGTTAAGTACAGAGGAGAAAGTGTTTGGCATTATTTTCGCTCATACGGAATGGGCCGACATAATGGTGCAAGTTTGCTATACGTCTGATCAATTCACACAACGGTTTAATAAACGTTCCCCAAGTAATGCTGTAATTTTGAAGGTTATTGAAAAGTTCAGAAATTCGGGTAGTGTATTGTGCCAACGAAAAGGGAAAATCGGGGCGTCCCAGGACAGTTAACAACAACAATAACCATGAACGTGTTTTTGAACAAAAAACTTACAAAATCCGAAAGCCACCAAGGACAGCGTTACAACTTGTTTTTAAAAGAACTTCCTTTCAAAGAATCCTGAAGGAGCTGGGTGCATTTTCGTATGTGATTCAGGTACATCAACAACTACATCCTCGGGATTATCGCAGTAGAGTGGAATATTGCGCCAAAATTCTCGCGTTACAGTATGAAAATCCTGAATTTTTAAAAAAATGTTTGGTTTTCAGACGAAGCACACTTTCACTTGTCAGGCTATGTGAATCGTCGCACAAATCGTTTTTGGGCTTTGCCAGACCCGATGTTCAAGAGGTTCCTTTACATAGTGCAAAAGTGAGTGTCTGGTGTGCTGTGTCCGGACACGGAATCTTTTTGGTCCGTACTTCATCGAAGAGAATGGTAGGCAAGTCACACTTAATCAACAGAGGTACAGACACATTTCCACGATTAATCCCGATCTACGTGAATTCTGTCGTGCACGTAACTTGGCATTTCAAAACCCAAAATTTATTAGCAGGACGGGGAAACTTGCCATACTGCTGCCGAAAATTCGTCAATTTCTTCAAGAACATTTTCAAGCAAATTCATTTCACGATTTACTGATTTCCCCTACCTTCACATTCTCCAGACCTCACACCACCAGACGCATACATTTGGGGCATAAAAATGCATTTTTTTAAAAGGGGCACCACAAACCATCGATGAATTAAAGGATGCCGTTAGAGTCTTCTTCGCAGCTCTGAGACAACCTTATTCAATAACATGACCAGAAACTTAGAACATCGTTATGAAGTCTGTCTTGAACGAGGTGCACATTTAGAACATATAATAGAGTGTCAATAATATGTATTTTTTAAATATATAATACGATTACAAGTTCAGTACTGTTTATTTCGGGCAATACTGTATTATTGGATATTATAAAATTAAATTAAATTTACAAAAAAAAATTATTCCTAGTAATTTTTGTTTTTGGCTTTTAATTAAATTATTTTTTTTTAAATCCCAAATATTTTAGATGCTTTAACGTAAATATAATTAAAAAAATAAAAATTTCTTAAATTTTCCTTTCGACGATTTAAAAAACGACCCATAAAAGTTAAATATTATATGTTATATCAAATTTATGTGGCTAGTTATACACCCTAAACTACCTAAAAACTAATGTATTCGGAAACCGGAAGAACAAGCTCCTATAAAAATATAGAACGTATAACGTGCCATGCATCATACTTTTGACAGTTTCGACTGATATGTTCTAGCGACTAATGCCTTCTAGAGAGCCATTCAGCTTTTATGGTTTGCATAAATCGATATGCCCGATTTGTCGGTTTTTTTTAACCGTATGAAAAAAAAATTTACACTTAGTATTTTATAATTTTAAGGTTATCAAGAAATGAAATGCTGTAGCCGGGTAAGAATAGGAAATCGGACTTTGTCCAATGTGGCTGATTTTCCTCCCAAAGTTTGCTCTTTAAGTGGAATTTAAATTTGCAAAATTTTTGTTTTGAAATTTTGATACTTACCAAAAAGAACTTTTTTTTAAATTTTCGTTAAAAGAAATTCTCGAAAACAACTGGTGCGGATCGCATGGGGTTAAAATATGTTATACAGGGTGTCATTGAAATGGTGAAAAAAATTGGGGGGTGATGTACTCCTAAAAATAGAAAAAAAAATTTCCCATAAGTATAAGGCGAAAATGCATAAAAGGGGGGTTGGGGGGACTAAAGGGTAATTTAAAAAAAGGTTTTTTTGAAATTATAGGCTTAAAAAGAATAAATTTCGAAAAAAATCCTCTGCCATAAATTTTGACTCTAAATCAAATGGTGATACTGAAAAATTATTTGGAAAATCGGAAAGGGTAGTTTTTGCAAGGGTAGGGGGTTGTTTCGTGAATAATTTTTTCGGATTTTTTTTTTCGCAATGGGTTCTTTTTTAAAAAATACATACTTTTTCCTATCAAAAAGGTATTTGTTGCACATCGCCCAGAGCGATAGTTTTCGAGAAAATTGAAGGCAAAAAGTTTGCTCTGATGGGTTGCTAACTGGTTTATCAACATAAACTTATGAATGTTATGGCTTTAAAAGAACCAAAAATTTTGAAAAATTAAAACATTATTTTTAAAACATCTTATTGTTTAAAAAAAAGAAATAAACTGAATACCAAAATTCCTTATTAAAATAATGCATACCTTAATTAATTCATAGTAAATGTTCAAAGTGACCACCATTCATTTCAATGCAGACATCTGCTTTTTTTCTCCACGATCTGCGTACCCTGTGGAATATCCCAGGTGTTGTACGAATTTGATTGGAACACTCAATAATGCGTTGCCGTAGTTGCTCTTCAGTATTAATCGGCACTGATAAACCAGAGTTTTCAAGTGGCCCCAAATGAAATCTAGGGGTTAAGATCTGGTGATCTTGCTGGCCCGCTTGTGGACCACCACGTCCTATCCAACGCCTCTCAAAAACTTGGTTCAAATGATTTCCCGCTAGGGAAAAAAGAGCTGGTGCACCATCATAAAAAAAAACATGATCTGCCTCTGTGCTATGGGAACTTCGCCAAAAGTGCTGGTAGATCATGTTTAAAAATTAAGGTAACTTTGACCATTTAGCCTAAAATGTTTATTAATATAAGAAATAAGTATTTTTGAAAGGTGTAAAATTAACCCCTCAGGGGTAGAAAAATGGGGCCCAAAAAGTCTATCGCCAAAATTCCCCCCAAACTTAACTGGAACGAATTTGGTATCGACTTTCCAAAACATGAAGTTTTTCGACCGTGATGTGTATTATGGTAATTGAAAATTCCATTTCTTGTAAAACTTCATCCTGCAAAAAATTTCCAAAAAAATGCGAGTTTTTTAATAACCAACGACAGAAGATGACCGAGCGGGTAGTCTGCCGGAGCAAGAGCTTTCCCTTTGGGGGCGATATGGATACAGGAGTTGAGAATGAAAGTCATCCCACAGAATGGCGATTCCTTTTCCCGCACTGCAATTCTCCTTACCGATATCCCCGGATCTTCCTCATGTGCTAAAATGGCCCCAACATCAGGTGTACGTACCGTCAAATTACGGCCACGGTCTTTTTGGGTTTTCAGGTTAAATGAACCTGTATCTTAGGCCTGATGAATTCTCGCAAATATCCGGTGAGAAGGTGCCCGGTTGGGTATTTTTGGACTCAAAGTTTAGCTAAAAGACCGTTTCCTTCGCCCCATAAATAAAATGCATATCTGCCAATTCCCCACGTGTATTCCATAATTTTAAATTTTTTTTTACGCCCTTAACAACAATAAACTGACAAAAATACTTGTGAACCAGAAATTTTTTGCGTAAGCGAAATAAATAAAGTGATAAGACCGCATACCTTCAATGAATCAAATAAATATGCATTAAATAAGGAATTTTAGTATTTGGTTTATTTCGTTTTTTAAAGCAATAAAAGAAACCCCCCTCGACAAACCTTTCCTTCAATTTTTCAAAACCATCGCTCTGGGCGATGAAAGGATCCTTTTTGGTGGGAAAAAATATGTAGTTTTAAAAAATGAACCCGTTAAAAAAAAACCCAAAAAAAAATTATTCACGAAACAACCCCTCCCCTTTGAAAACTACCCTTTTCCAAAAAATTTTTTTAGTATCACCATTTGATTTAGAGTCAAAATTTATGGCAGAGGTTTTTTTTTTTCGAAATCTTATCTCTTTTTTTTTAACCTATAATTTAAAAAAAAAAGTTTTTTAAATTCACTTTTCAGTCCCCTAACTCCCTTAATATGCATTTTCCGCCCTATACTTATAGGAACTTTTTTACTATTTTTAGGAGTATATCACCCCCCCAATTTTTTTACACCATTTCA
Source organism: Listronotus oregonensis (assembly GCA_019359885.1). Taxonomy (NCBI): domain Eukaryota; kingdom Metazoa; phylum Arthropoda; class Insecta; order Coleoptera; family Curculionidae; genus Listronotus; species Listronotus oregonensis. The sequence goes on along the minus strand of JAHBCN010001887.1, from coordinate 211,214 downwards.
ATGACACCCTGTAGAAGCGCCCAAAAATATTTTAAAAATTAAAAAAAGAAACCTGATACCCACCGGACAATCACCATTTTTTAGGATATTTTCTTTATATGACCCCATATAACGCATGGTGGCGCAAGGGGCAGCAGCGGTTGACCCAAGCAAAGCTATCTAGCCTACAGAGACAGGCCTGCCGAATGATCACGGGCGCGTTGCGCTCGACACCAACGGCGGCCATGAAAGCCCTCCTGGGACTGCCTCCTCTGCATATTTACTTGGAGAGTGAGGCAAGGTGGGCAACCTACAGAGTCTTTCAAGCGGTTAGTAACAAACCGCAGGCGTGTCATATAGAGAGTACCAGTCTCCTCAGGAGTATCTTGACCTGTGAGAGACTGGGAATGCCCTCAGACATAATGCCTACAGCAACCAATTACATTCCTACAATGTAGTCTACCCACAAAGGGAGGACTGAGTCGGGAAACGACCGACCTGCTTCGGGCTGACATCTGTTGGTACACCGACGGCTCCAAAACCAAGGACGGTGTAGGAGCTGGAATATATGGACAGAGGCTTAGGGCAGAGTTTTCCTTCAGCCTGGGCACTTTCGCAACTATATTTCAAGCGGCGGTATTTGCTATTGAGATGTGTGCTAGAACGCTGGTTGAGCGGCTCTGCACACGTAAGACAGTTAAAATATTCTCCGACAGTCAAGCAGCTCTCAAGGCTCTTTAATCAAGCCGGTGCAATTTGAAAACCGTCAGGAATTGCAAGGATGCGCTGACCAAATTGGGTCAAAGCAACAAGGTTACCCTACTGTGGATACCTGGACATACCGGCCTAGAGGGTAATGAATACGCAGACCTCCTTGCCAAAAGGGGGGCGGAGACAAAATTCACAGGGCCGGAACCGGTCTTCGGTATATCTTATAAAATGGCCAAGTAGTTCATATCAGCTTGGACACAAAGAGAAAATCTTCGGTACGGCAGACTTCCCCAGACACTCGAAGGCCTTTACAAGCCCACCGAAACAATAAAGTACCGTCAAACAACTGGAGCAATCAAGGAAACACCTTAAAACTCTAGTGGGACTGTACACGGGACACCAGATTGAAATACCACATGCACAAGATCGGCCTTGCGGAAGACGCCGAGTGCCGCATGTACATGGAGGGGGATGAATCGGCAGAACACATACTGTGTTCGTGCCCAGCAATGGCACGACTCAGATTCACAATCCTCGGCAATGACACCTTGTTGTCGGGGGAGGTGAAAGATCTCTCTCCCAACAGGATCATCAGATTTATTAGAAGTCTGGACCTAGTGGGAGAAATATAAAAGGGTATGAGCCACAATAGACCGATCGGTCGCGGTGGAAGGGTGTTATACCCTCTTACTTTAAACCTAACCTAACCATATAACATAAATAAGTGATATAACACATATACAGATTGGCTAAGCTTAATATTTGAATAGTATTTCTGTGTTAGGAAAAAAGGTATAAACTAGCAATATCTAAGTGGAAAAGAAATACAGCAAAGCATATCGCCTCATAGCCAAATTTTTTATAAAGGTTGTCGAATTTTATCATAACTTAATTGGTTTGAACTGTTCGTAGATCGGAGGTGATCGTGTCGCAAAAAATACACCCCTTGCTTGGCCGTCATTGTACCTTTACTGACAATCAAAGGATATGCAGGGTAAGTAATGTTGAAAACTGCTTAGAGGTAAATGTTATTTTTAAAAACAGAATGATGAAAAGATGAGATTTAAAATCAAAAGTTATCCTTTAATCTGAAGTCATGTCGTTAACCAAATTTCTTTTGAATAACTTTTATCCAAATAAATTTTGTAAAATTTAACTGCATTTATAACTAAGCTAGTAAGATATTTTGAAAAAGATACAGAGAGAGTTTTTAATTGGATTTAAATTTGATTAGTAACATAATATACTTTTTTGTTTGTTTTATACATTTCCATTTACTTTTATTTTAGGATGTTTTGTAACTATTTGTTTTACCCTATTATAAGAATTTGAAACATTAAATATTTAAATATTTTTTTTTACAATAAATGAAAGTTTTTATATGCATATATAATAAAATATTTGCCCTGTTCAAAAAAATATTTGTAATATTTTAAACATTGGTAAAATAATATTATTGCAACGAAACTAAAGTTAACTGTTAGCTAAATAAATACAAATGAAATAAATTTTATAAATAATTTGATTTAATTTGATTAAAGCTATTTCTAGGTAATAAGGTTATAGCTACTTTAAAAAGTTTTAAATTAAATAAATAAAAATATACATAATAGAAAAGTAAATTATAAATTTTAATAAAGTAAAAAAAAATGAATGGGAGGTCATGACTGTTAAGCATAACTTTTTATTCCAAGTAGCTTTTCTGGTTATTTTTTTTCTGAATAAGGGCACTTTACTTATGAGCTATTTAATTTTTTTGGAAACTATTATAAAATATATATATATATATATATATATATATATATATATATATATATATATATATATATATATATATATATATATATATATATATATATATATATATATATATATATATATATATATATATATATCATATATATAAATTATAATTTAGATATATATATATATATATATATATATATATATATATATATATATATATATATATATATATATATATCATAAAAATATAATTTAGAAGTATCATACTTAAATGTTGATTCTATAACCCTATTGTAATATAAATCAATAGTTTATTTTTAACGACGTTGTTAAAATTTAAAATAAAATCTTCGATCCCATTAACCCACCATCCTTATATAAATTATCTGTTTCTCATCAGTTTCAGGTCAATATCGACCTTTCCCAACAACTTTCGAAAGTTTGCTTCAAATTCAATTAAGCCTTCAAATTTAAAATACGTTAACCAAGTTCGGGAACGAAAACGTTCGATGGAAAAGTTAACTGCGGACGTAAAATTTTAATAGACTCTTCGACAGCCTTACACGGAATTTTCGGGCAAACAAATTTAAAAATATAAGGTTAATTAGGATATTGGCATGTCATATAAGGCAAACTAAATACGTTTTTTTAAAAAATAATACAGGAATTCAAGGAAATCAAGCATACATTTTATTTAAACCTAAAATAACCTTTAAGAATTTTTTTGTCAATTGGTATTTTTTTAAAAGAAACAAAAATGTTAAGGATCTATATTCTAGTAAACTTTGTAGATGTATTAGGCCAGGCGCACACCGGAGTCGACAAACAGTCTCCGGCGAGACAGTTTGTCGAGGCTCGAACAGGTAGCCGGGAAAAGTATTGTGGTAGGGTGGACCGTTGCACACCAAGTCCGTTTCAGACAGTATGTTTTTGACTCGACAACGAAGCTGACCTCACTACCTTGTCTCACGATTGACAACTCCACCATGGTAGGTGTTTTAAACATATATTTTAGTAATATTAACCAGCTTTTTTAAATGTTTATTTAAATTTTTGCAATGTTATCTGTGGTGTGGGCAGGAGGAATACCTGCATTATTATTAATTGAGCAAATTAATTTTCAAAGATGTCTTGCGACCCGAAAAGATTGATTTCTGCGGTGGAAAAGAGGCCCGTAATTTACAATTACAAACTACCGGTCTACAAAAATAGAGGAGCAGTGGACAAGGCATGGAAAAAAGTGGCTACTGGGACAGAAGACATAATATTGTCCACTTTGAAAGAAACAGAGATACTAAATAGAAATAGCTTTTGAAAAGTAAACAAACAACCTTTAAAGACGTTATTTATAAAATAATATTCCCAGAATCAAATTATCCCGCCCTCCTCTTCGACCGTCTGTTGCGGTTTGCGTCAGCACAAGACAACCGTCGAAAACCGTCTCGTCGAAGACCGTCTCATCAAATACTGGTAAAGAAAACACTTGAAACATATTAAGTTAAACATTCCCTATACCTGTAACAGTATTTGCGTTTAAAAATGGCATAAATTTAAATTGTACCTTATCCTCATTTCAATATTAAATGGATCACACACTCATATTTATTTTTTGTTAATTTTCAATAATCTGTACCTTTAGTTTTCTAGTCTACATTGTTAATATGTTTATATTGTTATGGTGGATTTGGATATTAAAAAATTGTCATTATGTACTCGCAAAAATTCCTAAACTCCCCAAGATAAGACCGTTTTGGTCCCAATTATCGGGTATTAAACTGAATGTGCTAAAAACCATTGATCTCTACAAATTCGCGCAAATTGTCTAAACCAAAATAAACTTAAAAAAAAACGAAATTTAGTAAGAATAGTTCTCAGAGTGGTTTGGGATTTTAATGATGCTTTAATATTATACCTATTCTCTATTCTGTGGATTTTTTCTAAAGTTTTTTAATATACGGAATAGTCATGAATATTTGGTCCTGTGGAGTCTCATTTAAATTAAAGTTTTTTGTCTTATCTTGATATTTATTGATTGTTTCACTTTAGCCCTTTTGCTTGAGACCCTAGCTATATAATTTATTTCGGCTCGCAGGGATTCCTACTGTTACATAAGGTCACTGCGCGGTTATATAAGTACGTATGACTCCTTGCTTCGTTTCGTTAAAGTGATTGGAATTCTGGTGTAAATATTGTCCAGTGTGGGTAGGTTTCTGTATACCGAGGTTTGTATATGTTCATTTCGTCTTACTAAACGTCAAAAAAAATGTAGAGCCGAATTTTGTTCCTTCTCCATTGTGAATTTGATAGAGGGTCGAAGACAATTTATATGTTTTAAGAAACCTTTAAGTTCTCCGTCATTACCTGTCCATATTATAAGAGTAACGTCAACGTGTCGTAGCTAAACTTTTTGATTTGATTAGTGCAGTTTAAATTGCGTGTTTCTCAAACCATTCCATATAAATATTTGCTACCACTGGAGAGAACGATGAACCCATGGGAAGGCCATAGTCCTGCGCATAGTACTCATCTTTCACTTAAAGTCGGTCAAGCTTTGGTGAACAACGGATAGTATATAATATCGTAGCTTTTAAAAAAGTTTTTGGTTATCACTTGAAAACGGTTGGAGATACATCACTAACCGAAACGTTGTGTATCAATTAAGAAATAGTCCACGATTTTAGTGTTATTAAAACTTAAATATTATTTAAAATTATAAATTATTTTAATTTTAATATTAAAATTTGTAATATTTTTTAAAGCTTTTGATCGGAATTTATAACTTAAAAAAAAAGTAAATAAAAAGGTGCATAAATATTATTAAATAAAAATAGTTTTCTGCTTTTATACAACTTAGTCACATAAAGACCTAAACTAAATGCAACTGTTTTTATAAATATGCCAAAAGTTTAAAATCTTATTTCCGGTTATTTTCACAGATAGGAAACCTTAAGGGAGCAGGATAAAACTCAATAAATAAATTTGTGTTGTTATCCTAGTTTTTGTTGACTGAACACTCAAAAGTCGGTTTTGGTCAAGAGTAAATATTTTGGGGTTTCAGTTGGACCGGCACCCTTTTATTCATTTTGTTTGTTTATCACCAACTTTTCTTGATAAAAATGTAAAAAGTATTGTGTTTTAACTGATTTAAATTTATTTTAAAAATATGTAAAATTAAATCCTTTCAATTTTATTATTATTTTAAAATTTAAAAGTATAATATGCAGGTTAAAATTAAAGTTAAAAAATACTTTTATATTATTATATATAAAAAAAGAGTTTCTTAGAATTTGATTAACATTTCAAAGATATATTTTAAACATGTTTTTTAAATTTAATTAGAATTTACCTTTGACTATTTATTTTAAGTTCAAATGATAATTTAAAACTTACCTTTAATAAATTTAAGGGTATTGGCCTCAAAAGACTTAACAAAAAAATTGTGTGGTCATCTTCTATATTATTGTGACAAATTAATTTATTTAAAAATATTTTTTGTGTTACTCGCCAAAAAGGACGCTTAAATTTTTAGATTTCAGAGTATAGACTCGTTCACGCATAGAGTCGATTAACCACTTCAAACTTGCAAAAATCTATTAATGTTTTGGTTATAAATCAGTCACCGTTAATAAGATATAAAAGGTAAAGTTGAAAAAGAATTTTAATTAAAATTATTTTTATTTTGCTATAAAAAAATTTAAAAATTCCTATATTGTTTTAAAAGTAATTTTAAAAATTAGAATGGCGGTGACTCAAATAATTTAAAATTTTCCTTGTTACTAACTTACATTTTTTTAATTGTATACTTAAATACTAGAACACAATACTTAACTATAGTTACTTATTAAGAAAAATATATTTAAAATAGATTTTTTCATGCATATATTTGCAGTCCCTTAATTCTAGCTATTTTTAGGTGAATAAACCGAGAGAAAATCCATTTTTACAAACTAACTCTATTTGCTTTTCTTCAGTAAACGTAAAAAGCTAATTTCCTGGGACGGCTAAAAGGCACCTGAATTTTCTTTTTCCCTAAATGAATTTGTTTTTTTCTTCTCTCAAATGTATGTAGCATTTGCAAAACCAAATTATTCCTTTTTAGTTTTCACCGCGTTTCCATTTCCTTCAAATGTGTAAAAAGCTTTACGAAAATTTAATTAAAATTTAGACTTTTACAGTGCACAACATTCAAAACATTTAATAGTTTGGTGTGGGTAGTTTCGTGAAGAGCTTAATTATTTAGATAGTTAATAATATATTTAAACGAGAGTATTTACATGTTTGTTAGGGCTGTGGTTTTATATAAAGTCGACCTGGTTTGTAAACTTTCTAAGTAAAGTGTATAGACTTAAATTATATAAAATAAATTGGAAATTTTAACTACAAATATTTATTGGTGCTATACATAACAGCGCTTACACAAGTTAAATTTTATACATAAAGAAAACATATAATAAATAAAATAAAATACAATAAATCTACTGCTTTAACAAACAATAATCATATTACAGTTACAAAGTATTATAAAGAAGATTAAGGAAGTGTTTTTTATTAATATTATTAAAATATACAATATCAGGTCCCAGGACAAACTATTCTATATTCTAAAATGGCCTCTGCATCAGCCGGTTTTAAACATTTTTACCGTAATAATCACTTCCTAATTTGCTTGAGTTTAACCTAAGAAAATCTGTTTTAAACTGTGACCTGGTACGTGTACTACAGGGTGATTCCTAAGTTGACACTTTTTTTTTAACTGTGTATAAAACTGTTAAAATAAGCAACTTTTTTAAATAACATTTTTTCAAAAACCCAAAAATGACAAAGCTACATAAATTTATTTGAAAGTGTGGCTAGTGCGGGCCTGAGCTTAAACAAATAGTTTTTTCTTATTTACACTTGTTTTTTGCCCCCTTAATCACACGGTTTGACTCAGTCGCTTGGCTCAGTTGCTTAAACCTGACAAGACAAGAATTAATTTTAATTTTAAATCATTGCTAAATCGCAAAAATGGCACAATCAAAAAATAATTAGTACGTGGATATTTCCTTATTAATGGAAAGTGTCGTTAATCTGCAAACGTTGCTTCGAGATTGTACGCGTGACGGTTTCCCTTGCCGGCTTATTCTGGACCCAAGTACTCAGGTCATTGCAAGTCAGGTCGGTTTAAGTAAAAAAAAGTGTGGAAAACATTGCGGGAAAATCACATTCCACGTTTTCAAGCAGCACAGCCTAAAGACTTGGGAGGTGACAACTTACGTAAGACAGGACCGTATTTGCCACAGTAAATGAATGTAAGTTCCTTATTTTTTAGTATTTTGAAAAAGTTATTTAAAAATTTCTTTATTTTAATGAGTTCTATGTACGGTTATAAAAAGCGTCACTTAGGAATCACCCTGTATATTTGTATATATCGCAATGTCTTTTAGGGCTGTGCTTATTTTTATAGGCATAAATTAACCAGGTAAAAATATACCGACAAAGTAATCTAAGAATTCCCAGTTTCTTAAATATGTAATTTACACTATCTTAATAACCAAGGTTGTTGATTGCAATTCCTTATCTTTAGAGACCAAAGATTCTTTTCGCAGCAGAGGTGTGGTCCCAGCCTATCAGACCATAGAAGATTAGAGAACCTATAAGAGTATGATATGCCATGACTATTGATTTTTTATCAAAAAGAAGTGTTATGTTTTTTAACCGGAAATTGTTTAAGGAGATTTTTTGGCCAAGTAGTCCACATGCGATTCAAGGTTTAATTTTGGGTCCAAATAAACACCTAGGAAATTAGTGCAAGCCGCTTCATACCTGGGATTTTGTGAGTGATTACCATATTAATTGGATTTCGTTTAAAAAAACAGTGCTCGTCAAACAGGCTCTTGACCTCCGCATGTGGTATATCCATGCTCGATTCAACCTTTTGAACGCAGTGGAACCAGAATGTGGGAAAAATGTACTCCCTCCACGCAACAGCTAGTGACGCGACGCACACGTGTGATCGGGGCATCGAAAGGAGCCAAGCGATGCTAAAGTCTCCCCAGATTCAGGAGAAGTTTTCTCCTTCCACAAGACGCGAAGAGGTAACGTACACTAAGCTTGCCTACGTCCGTGGTAGGAGAAAACCTCGTTCTAATCTGGGGGGAGACTTGGCATCGCTCGGCTGGTTTCGGTGTCCCGATCAGGAGGGGCTGGAGGGAGTACTTTTCTTCCATAGTCTGGCTGCACTGCTTGAAGGTTTTCTTTTCTTTTAAAATAGTAGCGTTGCCTGCCAATAGCGTCATAAAACCCTTACTTATGTTTTATTTAAGTTATTAATATATATTGAAGACAACGTTGGCCCAAGAACTGAGCCCTGGGGAACCCCACTTCTTATTCAAAAATAATCTGATTTTATGTAATTTATTTGACTATATTGATGTCTGTTGTGCAAGTAAGAAGCAATCAAATATAGGATAGTATCATTAAAACTATAACAGTTTAGTTTTTTCAAAAAAAAAAAAAAAATGAGATAACAGTGGAAAGCCGGCTGCTGATCACAAAAGGTTGCCCTTATTAGTTTATTAGCTTGTTGACCCAGTACTATATTATTTAGCAGTGTTATAAGGACACTAATACTTAATTTATTTTTTCTAAACTCTTATTAATTTTTATAAAAACTAAGAACACCCCAGAAGAAGGAGCTCAGGTGTTAATTTCTTGCAAGAGTCGCTCTACGTTTGCCTTTGCATCTCTTTGATGCGTGCCAACGATCCAGGTGTTGTTTTAGGGACCATCTGTCTATTGTTTTTATCGCCTTATTTGATAGTCTAAAGACTAACACTGGGTCAATAAACTTTTTAATTAAGCCGGCTCTTTCTGGTACATTTGCTTTTTTATTGCCTTCTATTTCCGTCTGTCCAGAAATCCAGTATTTATTGTATTTTGCAATAGTTTATTTCCATTAGGCTCCTATGTGGTAACGATAATAAGGCGTTATAGAGAACAAAATAAGAACCAACTACATGGTAGCGAAGAAAAGAAGTCGATTTAAAAGATGTATTTGGTACCTTAAATTTACTAGTAAATTAAAGCAAAAGCACACTTAAAAAGTGGTGCGTAAACATAAAAACCAAAATCTGTACTAAATTTGGCTTTATCATGTTTTCTAAATTAAAAAACGTTAAGAAAATAGCCAGACAAATTAAATCGTACAAATTGTATATTCTCGTTTTTTTATTTAAATTTGACAAAAAATGTGAAAAACGGCTCCAAACTTTGCGCTGAACACACACTCTTGCTCTTGGAGTAGAGAAGTCGAGGCCAAAGCAAGCCTCGCAGTGTACATTTTCCCTAGCTTGCTTTAACCGTCCACTACTCTACTCCAAAAGTAAGAACGCGCGTTCAGTGCAATGTGCAGAGCCGTTTTTCACACTTTTTGATAAATTTATATCAAAATCGTAGATATACAAGTTAAGAAAAAAAATTGTTTTATAACACAGGTCAAAAAGTGGTTAGTTGTGGTTGGTTGTAGTGTCGGACTAAGATTTTCTGGCGTATTTTCTTTTCGCTGAACACGAATAAAGTAAAAATTGGGGGTCAAACAGCAAAAAATCACGGAATGTTTGGACTATGACTATAGAAACTATGAGAGACACAAAAAATTTCATAAAACAAAAAATAGAGCTTTTAATCTATTCATAAAAAAGTTTCATAAACATTTTTAAGAAAATAAATAATAAAGGAAATATAAACGAAAATGCAATTTTGACCAAAAAAATTTAGTCCAAAAGAAAAAAAAATATTAATGTAATTTTTAGTTTTTTTATAATAAATAATTTTATTTATTTATTTAAGTCCCAAATCACCTAAAATTTGCAAAAAAAAACGGAATTTTTGGACTATGACTACAGAAACTATGAGAGACACAAAAAATTTCATAAAACAAAAAATAGAGCTTTTAATCTATTCATAAAAAAGTTTCATAAACATTTTTAAGAAAATAAATAATAAAGGAAATATAAACGAAAATGTAATTTTGACCAAAAAAATTTAGTCCAAAAGAAAAAAAAATATTTATGTAATTTTTAGTCTTTTTATAATAAATAATTTTATTTATTTATTTAAATCCCAAATCACCTAAATTTTTTGCAAAAAAAAATTTCAAATTTTTTATATATCTTTAAAAAATCCTGAAAATTTGGTTTTTGGATTATAACTCAAAAAATATTACATTTAGACAAAAAGGTTATATAACTTAAATTAAAGGTCTTGTAAAAATACCTGTTAGTCATAAAAACTTTCGTGTATCTTTTATAGTTTTTTAAAATATTGACGAATAAAATTAAAAAAAAAATCGTGAATATCTGAAATTACGCCTTTTCTCGATTATTTGCTGTTTGGCCTTCAATTTTGACTTTCGATTCGTGTTCAGCGAAAAAAAATACTCCATAAAATCCTAGTCCGACACCCAGCACACACCATTTTTTTTTGTAGGCCTGTGTAATCCATTAATTAAATTTAACTTTGCAATAGCTAGGCTGCGTAATCTCAAATATATCTGCAAAATATTAATCTGTGATTTAAAAAAAAAGCTACTTGTAAGACAGCAAACGTCTTTAGTCTGGTTAAGCAATAGCAAATTTTATCATTTATTTTTCAGATAAAATTTTTAACTTTGGAAAGATCTAAGTTATAAATAATCAAAAATCAATTAGTTTTTAGGGGTCTTTTGACTTTTTTTTTAAACGTATTGTTTTTTCAATTCTTAACAAAGAACCTATTGACAGTATTGTGATTTAATTACTACAGTAAAATAAAAGTTTCTACTCAAAAAGGGATTTTTGCCATGTATATAACAAGAAAAAGCCAACTTTTATAGAAAGTTTTTTCTTTTTATTGTATGCACTACTTTTTACAGAATGACCCTGTTGTTTTCAGTTAAATCTTAAGTACCAAAAAATCTACCATTTTTCTCTGTAAACTGTGCAATATGACTACTAAAAATGATTACTTAATTATAACCACATCTCTTTTTATTTTAAATTAAACGGCAAGTGATTATAATTTAATTCAATTAATTAATTAGGTTTTTATTTTCCATATATTGTAAAATTAAAAATCTTGATTCGTTAGTATTTATTATTTACCAAGTTAGTTTGTTAAGCAATTATGAGAACTACGCTATTTTGCTCTACGTTAATCGGATTTAGTCTGATCAAAAACCTTTTAAAAAACAATATTTAAACTTATTTACCTTATTGTATAAATATTTAAAATTAAACAAAATTTGCCTCTTTTACATTTTTAACAAAAGCATTACATCAGCTTGCTTCGTAATAATAAGTGGCTAAATTCTTAATTAAAAAAATATATGGATAATAATTAAAAGGGTCTCTGATGGTAAATATAGTAGTAAAGAGTTTTTTTAATGTGTAATTTTTAATTTATAACTAATTTTTTTGATATATTTTACAAATGTTAAACTATTGTTTCCTGGTTTTCGTTTACCATAATATTCTTCTGTAAGCAAATTACTTACTAAGAATTTTCTACTTTAATTTTAATTACGATGGTTAAATTTTGCAACGTAGATACAAAATTTCTACGAAACTAATTTTACCAGTAAATACAAAAACATGCTGTTTATAGAGTTTGAATTACTTGTACCTTGTTTGCTTGTTTTGTATTCTTTGTTAGTCAAGGAATTTCGTTCACATTTACATTAAGGGATTTTCTTTTTAAACTCAATTCGCCCATTTCTCATAAAAAGATACATTTACTTTTACTGCAAACTTTTTTTAAAAACTATAGGTAAAATGAAACAAACTTTTTTAGCTGTTGTTTCAGACTGTCGTCACAAAAACACATAATATTAAAGTCGAATAAAAATACTGGGTATATACCTTTTTTGTGACCCTGTAAATAATAAATATTTATAGGATAAATATTCCAAAAATAAATAAAAATAATCTCTACAGCTATAGATACGCATTTTGCATCTAACGAAATTTATATATTTTATAAATTAAAGCCCTATTGTATTCAAGACTCGGGAGCTACCTTTAATTTAATAATCAATTTATGTAACCTAACTTTTGCCTATATTTATTAACTTTAATGTAAATATAAATGCACAGTCTCTCATCAATTTTGGGCCAGTATCTAAACAACTTTCCCAAGTTTGCTCCTGATTCAATTAAACCCTTAAATTCAAAATATTTTTGCCCCATTTTGAAATGGAAAAGTTTTGATTGGAGACGTAAATATCAAAGTAAGCTTTTAATAAACAATTTATGTGTTACGCAGTAAAAAAAGAAGTAAACACTCCCACTAATATTTAACACGCCGTATACCAGGTGACTAAAAATCCATACCACTAAAATTTGCATTTTTTTATTATTGTTCAAAACTAAGAATTTTTTTGTAATTCTTTTCAATATGTTGTAATTGCACTGATAGATCCCTTATGTCAAATAAAAATAAAAATGTTAGTATTTTTACTTTCTTTTGGAGTAATTACTGGTGTGGCTTATTTAATATAAGTAGGTAGGTAGGTAGGTTCAAATGAGTGGACTTTTTACGTCCTCTACTGCGACCGCTCGGTCTATTGTGGCTCACACTTTTTTATATTTCTTCCAATAGGATCAGACTTCTAATAACTCCGATACCAGATTGGGAGAGAGTTCTTACATCTCCTCTTACTCGTGTCGCTACCGGACACGAGCACAATATGTGTTCTGGTGTCCCTGTCTCCTGGAGAGTATGACGAGCAGACGCTTAGATCCGTCATGCCCTCCTCTCCCGGTCTAGTGACGTGGGTAGCTACTAGGTCCTTGTTACAAGAACCAGATGTTCTTTCTGAGGCCGCATCTCCGGCCTTACCCTATGAAAACGGTCCTATCCGCATTCTGTTTCAAGCCATAAAGGCGGTTCTGTCCGCCTTCTGTTTGGATTCAGGGTTCCCTTCCTAAGCACCTGTTTGTTCGGGATGGATTAGACCTTCTCCGTGAAACAGGCGCCAGTGACTTCAGGGGCACCTTTTGAAACGGATTCACCCGTTTCGTTCGACGCACCTTTGTCTGCTTGTGAGATTGAGTGACACCTCTCGAAACGGATTTATTCGTTTCGATCAGCGCACCTTTCTCACTTTTTTCCTATGAAAGCGGTACTGTCCGCTTTCTGTTTGGAGCTAGGGTAAGTAATAGTCCACCACGGCAGAGCCCCGCATTACCGCAGCAAGGCTAGATTCTCTGAGAGGTCGCCCTGTTTTTTTTTTTTTTTATCTTGGGACAGTCCACGAAGGCTGATGCCTAAGTACTAACGTACCGTGGGTGTCTTCAGTGTGGTGAGAGGGAGTTTGTTCACACGGGACTTAAATTTTTGGAGATTGGGAGGAGAAGGAAAAACTTCTGCGGGCAGCAGGTTCCATAGTCTTGACACTCTAGGAATAAAGGAACGAAGAAAGCGGGAAGTTCGGGGCCTCTACAACTGAACTGTAAAAGGATGCATAAAAGTTGCACTACGTGTTGCTTTGTTGGGAGCTGCCAGAGAAGGAATTATACTGGCCAATTCCTCTGAGCAGAAGCCGTGAAAATACCTATAGAAGAGCGACAGATCCCCTACAGCTCGACGATGGGCAAGAAGAGGAAGCTCCTCTGTGAGCGTTGGATCATTAATAAGACGAACGGCTCTTTTTTGAATGGAGTCCAGAATGCTAAGTGTTGTAGGGGACGCCATTCCCCAGACATGAGAACAATATTCTAAAGAGGGTCTGATTTGGGATACATACAGAGTGTACAGATTGGAAGAATAGAAATATTTCCTGGCTCGGAAGAGGAATTCAATCTTTTTTGAAGCTGCCGAAGCTATGGATGAAATGTGTTTGTGCCAGTTGAGGTTATTCTCAAAAGTAACGCCGACTAGATTAAACGACTCTTTGTTCTGCAGAACTTGGCCGCTCATATGTAAGGGATGAGCATTCGCAGACTTTTTTCGCGACAGCGAACATGACTGTGTTTTTGAGGCATTAAACTGAACACAATTTTTGGCGCCCCAATCCAAGATAAGTTTAAGGTCTTGTGAAAGAGATATCTGCATTGACCGGCGCTTGTCTTCAAAATCAGAATTACACAGTGTCTTAAGAAATTGAATACTAGAGTGGAGGGTACTGTCGTCAGCAAAACTATAAATGGGATTGATTGTGGAAGAGAGAAGATCGTTAATGTGTAGAAGAAACAGCGTGGGTGCCAGCACTGAGCCCTGGGGCACCCCAGCATTAATTTGGTAGAAGCTGGAGGAATGACCATCAACACATTCTACACTAACTGATATAAGTCGTTTAGAAAGGAAACTGGAAAGCCAAGAGCAAAGCTTAGGTGGAAGACCGTAAGAAGGAAGTTTGTTAAGAAGCCCATCATGCCAGACCTGATCAAAAGCTTTGGATATGTCAAGAGCGACGATCTGGGATTCACCAAGAAACTCATGGGACTTGTTCCAGTTGTGTGAGACAAAGGAAAGAAGATCAGCTGTGGATCTACTGTGACGGAATCCATATTGTCTATTATGTAAGATCTTATGTTTTTCCAGATACTTTAAGATTTGGGAATTAATGAATTTTTCAATTACTTTGCAAACAACTGAAAGAAGAGATTTGGGTCTATAGTTAGAAGGGAGACTTTTTTATCCTTTTTTGGGGACAGGTTGCACACGTGCAGCTTTCCAACTCTCCGGGAAAATGCCCGTGTCGTAAGAGATTCGAAAGAGGCGAGTTAAGATGGGTGCAAACTCGGGAGCACATTTTTTTAAGACGATTGCTGGTAGGCCATCCAGCCCCGACGATTTTTTAGTATTAAGAGAAGAAAGAATACGCTTGATCTGTTTGACTTTAAAAATTATATCGGACATTTTATAAGAAACAGGGAAAACTGTTGGAAGAGGAAGATTAATAGGAGGATCAAGCGTAGAATTGGCAGCAAACTGTTTGGCAAATAGTTCGGCCTTTCCTTTCGAGGTAGAGACAATTCCATCTTCGGAGATTAGGGGTGGAAAAGAAATCTCAGAGTATCTCAGAGGCACCGTTGAAGACACCTGTTTAAGGCACAGGATATTATTCACTCATCACCTTGAGTTAAGCCTTGTGTTTATCTTAGCTTCGGATCCCGTTCCATACGCTAGCCAAAAGAGTTGCCGATAACCAGCAATTTTAGCGCATGTTCCAAAGGTCCTACTGGCCCCAACCACGACAACGACGTGTGAACACAGCGGTTGGGTAATTTTAGTAGTAGTAATATTAGTAGGCCATGAACTGTATTTGCCTATTTAAATTAGCCACAAAAATAATTTTAAAGATAGTATATTTGGTATTTATCATAAAGTTACCTTGCATAAAATTGAAATAATGCTCTTACCTAGATTACATATTTTTCTTATATTTTCTTAAATTTAATGTTAAAAATAATTTTAAAAAGTAGGCACTTTTAACTGTTTCGCTTATTCTGTGTGACCAACCATAACTCTATGAATCCCTAAAAAGTTTTGTTGACTTTTTAAAAGTTAAAATATAATTATTTTGGAGTTTTTTTTTCCTTAAAATATTTACTAAAAAACAGAAAAATAAATTTGTCAATATAATAATAAGTGTTTTACCATAAAATCTTCGAGTTTGGGTGTAACCAGTTTTAAGAAGGCGGAATTTAAGGAAAGTTTGTGCAGTTTTGACGTTAGGTCAAAATGGGGCGTCATAATATAAAAACTAGAAGGTTCCGACAAAAAATGACTCTGAATTTGTAATTAGCGCCCCAAAAAACCCCCCATATGAAATTTAAATAAAATTGGCGATGAGGTCGATACATAAAAAATTACTTTATTTTTTAATAGAAAAATTAAATAAAACACAGCTTTTGTAATCTTTGAAACATCATAATTATTTTTGTTAGTAATTATTTTAAATGGTACATGTAATAATCGCAGTTTCTGAAATTTGGGAAACTGCAATATTTCTTCTTAGGATATTGGTAAAAATGTAGAACAGAAAAAATACAATTTAATTAACATTATTACCGTGTATGGTACAAAATATTTTGTCCAAGTTTATTTGTTTTTTATGTATTTCTTTCTAGTAATTACTTGTGTATCTGGGAAACGTATTAAGCCTTTTCGCAGGCGTCAGATTTTTAGGCAAATTTTTAAAATATCTAGCTATTCTGCTGCACAAATCTCTTGAAAGCTTTTGGTACTGTGTTCTTGTATTCAAGTGGTCTTTTACTAATGAAATGCCTAATTTACAAATAAACTACTAGATTCAGCTACCATAAAGTCCCTAGAAAAATCTTCCACCATTTTACAAGCTGAAATCTATGCAATCAATGTTTCTGTAACCGACAATCTCTTAATGAACTGGTCAGAATGGTTACTCTCATGTATGTGCCAGGTTATGAGGGAATGAAAGGCAATGATATTGTCGACCAACTAGGCTAAGTCGGCGCACAGGCCCCGTTTTACGGATCGGAACCTTCCTGCGGCACAACTAGAGGTCATCTAATGGAAGAACTCAAAGAAGAAGCAAAAAGAGACTCACGGAAGGACGCCCCAGGTCAAAACAGGCAAAAAGAATTGTCTTACAAATGCCTAAATAAACTTAGAAGCTATTAGAGCTTCAAAAAATTAACTCAGGATAGTCACTAACCTCATGAAAAAACACGGCACTTTGAGGAATCACCTTAAAACGACGGAAAAAACTGACAATGAACGCTGTAGGTTTTATGATAGATCGAACAAAACCGAACAATATATCCTATGCGAATGCATGGGGTCAACACACCAAAGGCTTAAATATCTAAAATAAGTATTTTTGACTCCCCCAAAAAGTTTAAAAGTTGAGAGAATCAACTTATGTATAGTATCCACAAAAGATCTTTCTAGGTCGTAGAGGATTGGGGCTATTAATACGTATACTTTCTATTTTAAAAGGTCAATTACATAAATTACACAAAAAGAAAGATATTTTTGATTTATATATATCGTATATTTAGGCGGGTATTTTGGAACTTTGCAATATAACCAAGGTCATAATTGTTTTAGGATTTTTAATTTAAGCAGGATTTTATTAACTAAACAAAGAAAATTGCTACAGTTAACCCATTAGAACCTAAACCTCATATTACCCGAAAAAAACATTAATTTACTTTTACTGGACTTGTCTACCCTTATTAATAAATCTGTCAAGACACCCATATTTGAGAAAGAGTTAGTACTTTTGCGTAATCATTTATATTTTCATTTATTTTACTTGGCAAAAAACCTAGCAAAGATCTTACCAAAAACATTTCCTATCCAAACATATTAGCTTCTTAAAGTACTGATATCTAAAATTAGTACAAGTTCGTTCCACAATTTGCTCTTCCGCTTTTTTTTTTGACTTGGCAAGTATTTTTCTGACCTGTCTTGATTAATGAATATCTGTTTATAATAATAATACCATAAAAAAGGAGTGGAACTGCAAATTGTGGACAGAACTTGGTCCAATTTTAGATCTTAGTACTTTAGAAGGCCAATACTTTTAGATAGGAACCTGGTCCTCATAATAAATAAGTTTTTTGGTAGGATGAATATTTACTTAAATGTAGTAGTTATTTGTATAACGTCCTTGGTGGCACTACGACGTTGCCTAAAAAGGTAAATTAAACTGAAAAATAATAGGCACTTACGGTACCTAATACTTAGGATTTATACAAGCCTTTGTGGGCTATCGTTAATGTAAAAATTAAATATTAAAAAATAATAATTTTGTACAATAAATGATAATTCACTACAAGAAATTAAAATATAAATTTACAAGCATATACGGAAACGGCCACAAAAATATATCTTTAAATAAACAACACTCCCCTCAATTTAATTATAATTTTTTAAGTTATAAATATTATCTATAACCAATGTATTATTTTAAGTATCTTAGTCTACCATACAAAGTTAAGATATTTTGTTAGTATTCAAATTAATAAGAAATTAAAATTTAAGATAATTTTATCCTAAAAAATAATAAATTTTTAATAGTACGTTCGTTTTTGGGTTTAATAAAATAAATATTTATTTTTGTACACTTAAAATATTTACCTTAATATTTTGCGCTCGGTTTCAGGTCAATACCGACCTTTTTCAACAACTTGGAAAACTTCTAAATTCCATTAAACTTTTTATTTTAAAATACCCGAATTAATTGCCATTGATAAAAAAGAAAGCTGTTAACGTAAAAATTAAACAAATTATTTAACAGGTTTGGTCGGGATCTCTCGAAAAAAAATCAGGCAGTTTTAATCACATCATATCAACAATAAAATTAGGCACCATCATAAAATATGATAAGTAACAAAGAAAGGTAAACATTAAGTATTTATAATCTTATTTCAGTTATATTTTAAAATCTTTTTTTTTAAAAAAGTTTAAATTTTAGTTATTAAGTCTTTGTGTAGGTTAAACTGTTTTTAAAATACCTCTTTTTAAATTTTAGTATTTTGCATACTTTTTGGTTTAAATTATAAAAATTTTTTCTTAAGTGTTTAAAACTTTAAAAACAAATATTAGGTGTTATAAAATATAAATTTTATACGTAGATCCACCAAAAAATTCTTTATTTTTCGAACATTTTTAAAGTTTAATGGAAGCCGGTATACACGTCTGGCAAACCAATTTCTTGTGTGCAGAGATTTTCAGTGCGATAAAAGGAGATGTCAATTTAATAGGCAAAGGCTTGAGCGAAATAAAGACAGATAGAAAACGTGGAGCTGTCGATTCCCTTTCTACCGACCCAAGAAGAAGAAGGGAATATCTCGGCGGAACCGCGTCAATACACACACACACACTCACACCACTTGCCTGCTCAGGTAAAACAGTATATGTGAAAAAAAATGAATTTGCCGCCAAATCTAAACAAAAAATTTCGCTCTTTCTGGTGGTATTTTTAGATTAATTCTATCTTCTTTGAATGCCTTAATAATCCATGGGTAAAACAGTATATATGCACCTGAATCTGTTACTGTCCTTATGCAAAACAGTATATGCAACAAATAGTACTAAGGCAAAAGAGTATAAATAATCCTATACTATATTTATTTAAAATGAAATTATAAATTGCTATGACAAAAAAGTATATAAGTAGGTACTTAACTATTTTAGCCTTAGATTGCCATTTATGATTTAACACTCCGTACAATGGTAAAAAAGGATAATGTCATTTATACTATTATACCGCATTATTTTTGGTAGCAACACTATCGTTATTCCAATGGCAAAATTATGTATTATTTCTTATATACTGTTTTACCGTGGTATGCACGAATGGAATTTTTGTCTCCTCCAGCGTAAAAACAATGATATATACCTACCCAGAGATTATCTATATAAAAAAAAAAAAAAGATGGGGAACTCTATTTTATCGGTCATTTTAGTTCGACTAGTCCCGCTGTGGCGCAAAAGATCGATTGCGCGCCCAATTTATTTAAAGTTTTAATTTCATTTTTGCGATAATCCGTAATGTGCTTATTTTACTCTAAAATTAAGGTAAAATAAACACATTGACTGCTTTTGCCATAAACAAAAAAAAAACAACACATTTATTATTATATTACATAATGTTATTTACAAATTGCATTAAATGTCTTTTTTCTGTCTCTTGTGGTTTTTGATGCTTGCTTTTATATTTGACCCTTCTGTTGTTTTTCTTATTTACATTTAGAATATGGGAATCTAAAAATAAAAATGTATTTAAACCTATAGGTAAAGGTAATTGCATTTTCACAAATACAACTATTTTGTCTATTCCATAATGAAACTTTTGTTGCCGTAATTCCTTTTTTCATAACAGTAACACTTTTCTTCATTTTTTAATGTGTATTATCAGAAATAAAAAAAAATCCGGTGTCCCAAGTATAATTAAATTGAGTTAAGGAATTTCTAAATAGCAAACTCACCTGTAAATTCCTGGGAAAAAAAACGCTTTCCATTCAGTGTTCTTTAAAGAACAATTTGGCACACAACACTTAAAAACCATGATGTTTTACATTTCAATTCAATTATTTATTACCAAAAATTTAAAAATGTGACAAACAGTCTAATGTCAGATTATAAATACTAATAAAAAAATTATAATATATGATACAAATGACAGTATGTTTTGACAGATCACAGATCGTCGACCGACAGAACTAGAAGATAGAGAATTAATGTGACAAGCGACGTTACACTAGCGACATAGCGGGACTAGTCAGTACTAGGAGTGCCCAGGCCCTGTACCTACCGATTTGACACTTTTTGTCAGTAGGGTGAGTCTGTCATTTTAATCGGAAAGTAGTTGTTAAGTTAAGTGTTTTTTGACTGTTTTAATACTGTTTAAGTGTTCACGGGTTGTGAATAATGACTTCTAGAACATTAAAAATACTGGCAAATGCTGCTAAAGACAATTTAAAAGTAAGTATAAAGTATTGTTGTTGTTATCCTTAATTTAAGGTTAGAAAATATTTACCTAATATGCAGAATGGGTTTCAATAAGTAGATCCAAAAATCCTAAGGTTGTATTGTATTTTTTATATCATAATATGTATAAAATTAATAAATGAGAACGTGTTATGTTTATTATAACAATTAATATTAAGTCATTAACGTAACATTTAACATCCTGAGAGGCATAATAATGGGGTATAAAATGGAAAAAGATATGCTCTAAGTTAAAACTATATTGAAAAGCAAAGTAATTGTTCAACAATTCTTAGGCTGTTGAGCTGTTGTTGATTGTCAGTTAGTAGGGACGTTATTAAACTTACACCTACTTTTTATTCTCCACATTAATTTTGAAAAAGTAATCAGAACTTATCCAATGTACCCTTTTAGGAATTAGAAGCAAATGGAATCATAGAAAATGACCTAAATGAATCAGCAATAATTAAAATAGGTAAGTTTTACCCAAACCAGAGTATTCTTTCCTATTAGATGACGAAATGGATGATTGCGAAAAGGATCCAGATTTTAATCCTACTTCAAGTAGTGAAGAGTCTGACGAAAACAGCGTTTACCCCTCAGGACTAAATAAGAAAATTAAAATTGATCACGACACAGAAAATGTTACAAATGTAGAAGTCGCATCGCCTGAAAAAGGAGAAACTAGTGGGTTAAAAAGTCTTTCAGGCAGTAATAAGGCAATAGAAATATTAGAAACAGTGACGATTATGAAAAAAATATTGGTAGATCTGCACCATGTGACTGGAACTTCCGAAATTATGCAAATAAAAGAATATGACAACAATCAGGAAACAAATAAAAATATAAATGAAAACATAGAAACACTTGAAGAAAGAAAATATAAAAAGAACCAGGAGAGCACTGATTCACTAATTTTAACATCGGAAGATACTAGAAATGCCAATTTATTTCAAGCAGATTTACCAAATTAGGATGATACCAATTACGATAACAATAACCTTACGGAAATGGAATATGATAAAAATGAGAAAACTAACTTAGAGGATATAAATTTAAAGGAAAAACGCCTTAGATCTTTGGAGAGCCAAATGAAAAACAATAAAAATAAACACCCTATACGACAGACAGCCTTGCACGTGCAAAATGAAATGCAGTGATAAGATCACCGCAGAAAATAGAGTATATCTCAATGAAGATTACTGGAATGTGAATAGACAT
Organism: Listronotus oregonensis; assembly: GCA_019359885.1. NCBI lineage: Eukaryota > Metazoa > Arthropoda > Insecta > Coleoptera > Curculionidae > Listronotus > Listronotus oregonensis. The sequence continues at coordinate 189,113 of JAHBCN010001887.1, read as the reverse complement.
TTACAGCGGGTATGGCTTTCATCTAAGGTTAGTGAGGGATTGTCTAAAAGAAAACTTCAAGAAGGAGGACGAAGAAACATCACCAGAAAGTATATTTTACCCAAGGAAAATGAAAACGGGGAAATAATTAATATAAGTGTTTGTCAAATTTTTTTTTAAATACTTTAGGATACAGCAATGCCAATATACTAACATCCCTAAGAGCATCTTTATTAGATTCCAACGGCAATAAACGATTGGTACCAAGGCAAGATCAACGAGGCAAACATTCACCTCCTAATAAAAAAAATAGGAACTTGCTTATTGCACATATTAACTCGTATAATCCTTTACCTTCACACTATTCAAGGGAACATGCTCCCAATCGAAAATATTTGCCTCCAGATTTAACTATAAAATTTATGCATAATGATTACAATAGCGTTAATGCGGATTCTAAAGTATGTTATGAAGTTTATCGGCAAATGATAGACCAACTGAATATTGGTTTTTATGAAGCGAATCCGGAAAAGTGTGGCTTTTGTCAGGAAATGGATCTTAACGAATCGGAAGAAAATAAAGAACGTAAAGCTGAACACCTGGAAAAGGTAATATTTTTAGGCTCTAATTTAATCTTTAATTTAATTATAAAAAAATAAAATAATAACTGCTATTTTATAAAAACTCATAAACATTCTTAAAAATTAATGAAATTAATAATAATCCTAATAATAAAAAAAACTCTAAAAAATACACTCAAAAGCATTTTCATTTTAATAAATGCTTGAAGACATACACACCTCCGGTGTAATGGGGTTAGTAATATCGAATATTTTTGCCCTTAACTTAACTAAATTTACAGGCCTCTCATGTGGATACCTGTTAATTAGTTGAGTTAATTGGCCCTACAAAAAAAAAAACAAGAGAAGTCAAATCCGGTGACCTTGCTGGTATGGTACCTCTGCCAAAAATAAGCCACTTAGGATAAGTCCTAGCGAGAACTTCCTTGCGTTATAAGCAGGACAGTCATCCTGTTAAACCATATTTCTACCAAATAAACATTTACGTTTCGCACAGCTGGTATAATTTTCTTTTGCAATAAAATAATATATGTTGTCTTTCTCGATAAAATAATAAATACCTATTAATAAAATAATAAAGTATCTTTTATCATTCTAATATCCTAATATTTTTTACAAATTTCTTTTTTGTTTGCTAAGCGCATAACTTTTTTTAAATGAAAAGTTTTATAAAATGTATCATTTTTAAAATATTTTTAAAATTGCTAATACATATTTTACGAAATGACAACACTGTCGATAATATCCTAACGAATCGTAGGCGCCACGTTGTAGACCGTCGTTGTATTGGAAGTGGAATAGGGGAAAATGCTGTTGTTCTCTTTTTAATGTGTTGTCATACCATATGTATCCTACTCGATTACATTAAAATTGGCTTAAAAGTTCCGCGAAAAAACGAAGTTAGTAATATAAGTCAAGTTATAGTCGTAAAGAGTAAAGTGTAGTTGTAAAGTGTGTGTTTAGTGGTATAGAGTTGAATATGTAGTGAAATATATTGTTAGATATACAGAGAACATTCATGGGAAGTTGTGAAGAAAATATAAGTGTATAAAAGAGAGACGAGGAGAGAAAAAAACGGGACGTACGGTGACCCGATTATAACTAATTTTAAAGGGTTCGAGAAAATTCTAGAAAATTTTATTTTGTTATTTAAAAGAATACCAGAATTTTTACTTTATTATTGTGTTTGTGACCCTAAGCAGACTCTGTTAACAAGTTTTCAAAAAATTCTAGAAAGTTTTATTCCACTATTTGAGGAGATATTCAAATATATATAGTAAAATTACATGATAATGGCAACCCTAATCTATGCAAATTATTAATTCGTAAAATATGCCCCGGCATTAAAGCAGACATCATAAATAAGACATCTTTATAAACGTTTTATGAAAAAAAAGACCTAATTTAGATAAACAAAGAGTTTTGTTGGTTTTTAAATATTTTTTTTTATTGCCTTTAGCGTAGGTTAGGAAGCGTTAAAAAGTTGACTAATTAGGTTTTAAAGAAGATCAGAAAGAAAGGAAAATAAAGAAATACGACTTTCTAAAAGTTAACTTGCAGCTTTTTTATAATTGGCTTTAATTTCAATTTTCAGACAGGATTGCAAGCTTTTCTTTATTCCAACATTTATTTTTACGTGTATATACAGAAAAAAATAGTTAGCTGTTAAAGACCTAATATAACAAATTATAATATATTGCCACTCAAAGTATTCGATTTTTAGAATAAATAACACAAATCTCAACTGTTAAAAAAGCACCTGTAAAAAATTTCTTTGGCTTTTATCCTTTAGGTAATTAAAAGTTAAAATATAAAACTATATGAAATCGTTCATTTTTGTGGTAAGCTGACAGTAAAGCACTAAAAAATATGTCGTCATAATCTTTGTTCCAGTTATTACAGTTTATGAGATTAAAAACATTGGCTATTACCTTGTTATTTTGACTTTTAACCAAATAAGAGTTAAAAAGTCATTAAAACATAGAGCATATTTAAAACCATATAACCACATTTCGTAAAACCATTAAAGAATTAAATTCTTTGTTTCGTTACTGGGTCAACATTTTCTAGTTCGTATCCCCTTTTATTACCTCTAAAACATTTTATGGCATATTTGAAGTTTACTACAAATTAGTTTTACACATGCTGCATCAGTTACCACCTTTTTATTCTACAATAATTTTTTTTAAATTTTATTTGTTTTTATATTTGTTTGGTTTTTTAGATATAAAAATTAATAGGATTACAAATAATGTATAAAACCTTTAAAAGAAACAGAGCCGGATCCGCATAGGCTTTTTTTCTTTTACCCCCCCAACTTCAAATGGGTTTTAGAATGCTGAGAAACAGTGGTACGACTATGTCGTCAATGAAAATTAAAAAGAAAACCGAAGAACTTAAGGCAGTTTTAGAATATCAGCCCCATTTATTTGTTACAAATGCAGAAAATTGCTAGAAAAAATAGTTTACAAAAACACGACACCGTTACAGGCACCTAGGAAGCACTTAATCAATACTTTACGTGTGCAACCTGTCTCCAAAAAAGGATACAAAACTCACCCTTTTAACTATAGACCTATATCTTTTCTTTCTGTTGGCTGCAAAGAAATGGAAAAATTTATTAATTCCCAAATCTTGAAGTATCTGAAAAAAACACAAGATCTTACATAATAGACAGTATGGATTGCGTCACAGACAAACCGCAGCTGATCTTCTTTCCTTTTTCTTACACAACTGAAACAAATCCCTTGAGTTTCTCGGTGAATCCCAGATCGTTGCTCTTACACATTCAAAGCTTTTGATTAGGTCTGGCATGACGGGCTTCTTAACAAACTTCCTTCTTACGGTCTTCCACCTAAGCTTTGCTCTTGGCTCTTCAGTTTTCTTTCCAATCGACGTATATCAGTAAATGTAGATGGTCATTTTTCCAGCTTCTACCAGGTTAATGCTGGAGGTGCCCCAGGGCTCAGTACTGGCACCCACTCTATTTCTTTTACAAATTAACGACTTTCTCTCTTCCACAATCAACCTCATTCATAGTTTTACTAGGGATAGTACCCTCTACTCTTACATTCAATTTCTTAAGCCAGTAAATAAGCCTGATTTGAAAACCAAGCGTAGGTCAATGCGAATGTCTCTCTCAAAAGACGTTAAACTTATCTTGGATTAGGGCACCAAAAATCTTGTTTCGTTTAATGCCTCGAAAACACAGTCATGTTCAATGTAGCGAAAAAAGTCTGCCAATGCTTATCCGTTACATATGAGTGGCCAAGTTCTGTAGAACAAAAAAGTCGTTTAATCTTGTCGGCGTTACTTTTCAGAATAACCTCGACTGGCACAAACAGATTACATCCATAGCCTCGGTAGCTTCAAGAAAGCCTGGATTCGTCTTTCGAGCCAGAAAATATTTCTCTTTTTTCAATCAGTATACTCTGTAGGTATCCCAAATAGGACCCTCTTTGGAGTATTGTTCTCATGTCAGAGAAATGGTGTCTCCTAAAACACTTAGCATTCTGGACTCCATTCAAAGAAGAGCCATTCGTCTTATTAATGATCCCACGCTTACAGAAAGGCTTCCTCTTGTTACCCACCGTCAAGCTGTAGGGGATCTGTCGCTCCTCTATAGGTATTTTCACGGCTTCTGTTCAGAGGAGTTGGTCAGTATAATTCCCCCTTTGGCAGCTCCCAATAGAACAACACGTAGTGCAACTTTTATGCATCATTATACAGTTCAACTAGAGAGGCCCCGAACTTTTCGCTTTTTTCGTTCCTTCATTCCCAAAGTGTCCATACTTTGAATCCTGCCACCCGCAGAAGTTTTTCCTTCTCCTCCCAGTCTCCAAATATTTGTGTCCTATGTAAACAAACTTCCTCTTACCATTCTTAAGATACCCACGGCACGTTAGTAGTAGTTAAGGTATCAGCCTTCATGGACTGTTCAAAGATAAAAAAAACTTTATGATCTTTAAGGTAAACCTTTAAAATATACGATTCTGGCGTTAATTTGTTTTACCAACTCTTTTATATCTATTTATATCTTCTATTTTCATGGGCCTTTGTGTTTATCATTGTGTCTAGGCCACTGCGAATTGCTTTAGCATTTTTGCGAAAAGAAAAACTTGTTTTCTGTAACCCAGTAATCCGCCTTTCTGTCCAACTTACTGATTTGACGATATATTGTTCTATTTTGTACCTTGAACAAGGTAAATAATGTCACAAGCCTGCGTAGCTCATATTACATGTCACTGTATGAAAATAAAACAATGCTTTTTTTTGCAACCTATTTTTTATACAAGTTATTTATGTCTTAATTTGGCATTGAAGAACCGCTCTGAATAAAAGGCGTACGGCCGAGTGTTGATCGCGTTGTTAAATTAAGCAATGGACTTAGCAATTGTTAACAGTTAACAACGGTTTAGAATGTTTAACAAAACGTCATTGTTAGTGTTATTCAATGATTTTAGTAGACAACCTGTCAAAATCTGACATTTTTGTTAAACATTCTTAACCGTTGTTAACGCGATCATCACTCGGCCGGTAATGTGCTAATCTTATATTATCCAATATTTCTAAACAAAGTGTAAAAATACCTATGAAGTAGCAAAAGATCTTTAGCAGATTATCGATGGGCAATAAAAAGAAAGAGTTTTTGTTAGAGTAAGGTCATTAATAAGATAATAGGCGAAATCAAAAACTTAAAAGAGTTGTGGGTGACATCAATTCACTTCATTCGGTTATGTAGAAAAAGGCCTAACTAATAATTCTATTTAGCATTTCCGTATGGAGAAAAATTAAAAACAAAACACGAGTGTGCAATAAGGGGGCAAGCAATCAGAAATACATTTTTGGTAAAAACTATATAAGTGTAAAACTTGATAATTTATAAACAAAAAACTACAAATATACAGGGTTATCCAACAAGGACTAGACAGGCCGCTTTTTTGACTCTACCTATACTTTTATAAAAAAAAGTGAAATAGCCATCATATATAATTTTTCCCTCCAAATCCGATAATGATTAATGTAAAATAATTCAACATCAAATAAAACTGATAGGGGTCATTTTGATATTTTTTTAAATGAAATGCCATATTTTTTATGTGATTATCCGATTTCTCGTATATCTTTTGATCTCAAATGATTTTTTTTTAATTTAAAATGGTCCATTTTCTGCACGTTTAAATCGAAAAATTTTCCTCTACCGTGTCACTGACACCTGAAAGATTGATACGGATACCTGTTCACTCTTTAACGGTAGTGTCATTCAGACAACTAAAAAAATAAAATTTAAAAGTTGTTTACATTTTTCATAAATTAGAAACAAAACTTAAGAACACCAGACATCTTAATAAAATAAATGTTCGATATTTCCTCCGTTGTTTTCGAAACAGGACCGATGCTCCCTTTTTAGTCTTTTCAGAGAGCTCCTTATAATATTGTAGTCCTGGTTAAGTCTGTCAATTTCATTCACAATTTTTTGCTGTAGTTCGTCGATATTTCTATTGGGCCGTTGATAAACTACGTTTTTTAAATGGCCCCATAAAAATGTATCCATTGGTGTGATATCTGGGCTATTGGGTGGCCAATGAAGTGTCCCATTACGGCCAATCCACTCGTTGTAACGCCCATTCAAATATACTACCACTTCTCGAACGGCATGAGGTGGAGCGCCATCCTGCTACCAAAAAATATTATTATAAATTTGCAATGGCAATCCTTCCAAAAGGTCCTTGATATCGTTTTGAAGAAACTGAAGGTATCTTTGGCCTGTAAAATAGCGGTCCAATAATTTGATTTTCTAACAACCCACACCAAACATTAAGCGAGGTCCTACCTTGAAACTTTATCATTTCATATTTAGGCCCAGTTATTTGTATTTTTCCGGTTGTATATTCCTGATGTTGTGAATGACGCATCAGTCCATAATATTTTATTGTATAAGTTGTTGTCCTCGTCTTGCTCTCTCATTAACATCGAAGCAACAAATCGAAAACGAAGTTCTTTTTGTTCTTGAGTAAGATACTAAACGGGAAGGATACAATATGGTTTGATACCAAATTTTTTCAGAGTTCTTTGAACTGTTCCATAACTGACCCTTCGGAGCTCTAGGCCATACTTTACTTCTCGTACTGCCTGCGAAATAGAACTCAATGGATTTATCCTAAAATATTGAACAATTGCTCGATTTCTTATGTTTTGTCTTCTTATATATTTTTTGCTATCTTTCAATGTTTTTGTTTCTTCAAATAGAGTCTTAATTCTTAGAATTGTATCCACTGAAATGCGTTTCTCGAGCATTTTCTCCGCTTTTGTAATATAATTTTTTGTGCAGACGGTCTTTTAATGAATATTTCATTTTTTAACGTTATTTGTTCATAATTTATGAAAAATATAAACAACTTTTAAACTTTATTTTTTTAGTTGTCTGAATGATACTACCGTTAAAGAGTGAACAGGTATCCGTATCAATATTTCAGGTGTTAATGACACGGTAGACGAACATTTTTTCGATTTAAACGTGCAGAAAATGGACCATTTTAAATTAAAAAAATATCATTTTAGATCAAAAGATATACGAGGAATCGGATAATCACATAAAAAATATGGCATTCCATTTAAAAATATATCAATATGACCCCTAGCAGTTTTATTTAATGTTCAATTATTTTACATTAATCATTTTCGGATTCGGATTATTTCACTTTTTTTATAAAAGTACAGGTAGAGTCTAGGCCTATCTAAGATCTTTAAATTATCTTAAACTCTAAAATTTAGAGTTGATACATCCAGCTACCAACTAGAAACAGAAAACAGGTATTATATTTTAGCGTTTTATTTAGTGTTTTATTTCAGAATTTTAACAATACTTCGAAAAAACTCAAGTGTGGTATCCATATAAATCTCCAAACTTGGAAGTGTCGATGACAAATTTCCTTCCAGTTTTACAACTCGACGCTTGAAAGTTTAATAAAACCAAGATGGATAGCAAAATCTCTTATATTGGCAATTGAGTTTTACAACTTTCTAGCTCATTACTTATGGAAACGCCAAACTTTATTTTTTCCCCAAGCTGAAATATAGTCAGATTTTTTTCAGAGTTTTATTACAAAATTTTCTTTTCCTTTTCCTTAAATCACTTTTAATGAACTATTATATTTTGAACAACATTCAGTAACAAAATAAATAACAATGCCTAAAAATGTTTTATTACGAGGACAACCTAAAATGAAATAGCAAAATTGGCACCTGTCAAACCCATTGACCTAAGATATTCGGGATTAGCTATTGCGTCTTAGAGGCTTTAGTGACTTTGATTATTTCGCCATTATTCATACAGTCTAGGTCAAAATATTTTGGTTTTTATTTTCTTCGGAAGCTGTTTTCTAATTAACAGTTGGCGCCTATTCGGGAAAAAAGGGATAAGACAAAAAATGTAAAAATAAAGTTAACTAAATTTAACAATAATAATAATTAAAATATTTATTTAAATCTTTTTTAGAAATTCTAAAAGCTTTTTAATTAAAATGCTATCAGAAGTACTAAAATGTTTAAAATGAAAATTTAAATTATTTGTATAACTGTATGATTTATGTGTATTCAATTATCACATTTTTTGTCTTATTTCGCTTGACCAATCGGGCGCCAGTCGTTGGTTCACAATAAGATGTTTTTTAAAAATGGTAGATTAGATTAGATTATTTTAGCGAAGATGGCAAAAATGACCTCCACCACTGCAACCTTACCAGATCTATTGTGGTTTCTCCTATCGTTCTTTAGAGTACCTTGTCAAGGCCCGTCTTCTTAACTAGACTCCAGAGTCTTGACACTGGCCACTCCATATATCTTGCCGGTTTTGGCTTTTCCTCACCAAGCCTAGTAAACCTAAGCCTACATAGTGCTTCACAGTGGCACCACACATGTACGGCTGTTTCTTCAGCCTCCTGGCAGAACCTACACAGGCTATCCTCCACCAGGCCTATTCTTTCCAGGTGCTTGTTAAGTTTGCAATGTCCTGTTAGTTAACCTACCGTTATCCTTACGACCCTACGACTGTGGCTCAGTAGGTCCGAGGTAAACTTGGCCAAGCAGGTCTTTATGAACTGCTTTGCCTGTCGTTGTTGGTGTTTGTACTCACCACTCTTTGTCTACCCAGCTATTAATGGATGCTTTAAAGAGGCTTGCCAAGATTCCACAATTAAAAAAAAAAACACAAATCATATTTTTTGTCTTATTTCGCTTGGCTAATCGGGCGCCAGTCGATGGTTGACAATTAGATGTTTTTTGAAAATGGTATGCATCCAAAAAACATTTAATTTAATTGTAAATATAATATGTCAAGGCAGTAGTAAAATTGAGTGGTCAACTTTATTCGTGTCCTGGTGCGAAACAAAATTAAGTTTAATTTTGAAATTTTCCACCCAAGTGGGATACAAATTCATTTATAATTATTATATTTATGACTTAAAATAAATTAAACCTGTATTTTTATGTTTATTTTCTTAAAATAATCGTTTTTTAGTTGGCATGTTTCTAATGTTGCTATGGCGTAAACTACTACCTCCAACCCGGCAAACAAATATGTCAGTTTCTAATATGTTAGCTTCTTCAACGTTTTTTTAACTGTTTTGCGATTTGTGTCAAAAGAACCACAAAGTGTCCCCGCCTGGGTGGTATGTACCCGAAAAAAGCAAGGCTCAGTATATAAAGGCCTTTGCGGCTTACTAGGAGTGGTGTAAGGCATAAACGGTTAATAATTTAAACTCTGTTTTACTAGTGTATTTTGGAGAGCAAAAGATACAGGATAAACTATCGTGTGGGTGACATAGAGTATGTTAAGAATATTTGGATATATGAAAAAGTTTTAGCCCATCTGAAAAGGTAAAATAAGGGCTTTAGGCCAAAAAACTTAACGTATTTTATTAAAAGAATATAAAAGAGTTCAAATGAACCTCTGGTGATAAAGGTAAGATTTTTAAAACATTATACAGCCAAGTATTGCGATTAAAAATTTTAATGCCAATGTTACTAGTGAGGGAGATAAGCGTGCTAAAATAATAGTCCGGTATGCCACCGCTAAAGTCCAAGCCAAAACGAGATACGCATGACACATTTTTATTTATATTACTATAAACATTAATCAATTTAAAGCCGCACTGCTACCTAAGCTCAGCGGGTTTAAATTAATTAAATTTAAAATTAAAACGCAAATATCTTAAAAACTACAAGAGCTACAAAAAAATGTAATAAACAAAAAATATGCCTTAGAACACGCTTTATTAAAAAAGTTTTTTACACATTTTTATTGGAATTATAAACAAAGGAGATATAAGCCAATAATTGATTTTGGCCTATAAAAATTTTGCTCATAACATTATTTTTTTGGTACTAAATAAATTCAAAATGTTCTATTCATTGAATGAAACAAACTAATACACATGTGCCTCGAGGCCATGGGGGATTACCTGGCGGCACGGATATTTTATTTAATTTTTTTTGGTCCAATAACTGTTTCCATTTTGGTCCATTTGAAACTTTAACTTAAATAAAATTTAAACTTTATTTAATTAAAAAAAGAAATAAATAAGTGCCTCCTCTATCTGGGTATTATATACCTAGCAGGACGCTTAACATTTCTCGATTTTCTATTCTACTATGTTTGTAGCTCATCGTTTAAATATTTTTATTATTAGTTTAAATAATAATATTAATAATTCAGAATGATCTTGAAAAATTTAATCATATTTTTAAAATTTTTAAAATAAAAAAAATATAGTTTATTATTTTTTTGTTAAATTAATGTTTAAACTTTAATTTAATTATATTTTAAAGTAGTAAATAAATAGGTTAATACCATAATTTAAATAGGAATGTCTTAAAGCCTAAAAAAGTAGATAGCTTAATAAAAGAAATACTTTAAGAGTTTAATACTAAATAAAATATACAACATTTTTTTGATGTTAAAAATATGATTACAATTTTCTTAAGATTATATTAAACAAGTGACTGTCCTTATAGAATATTATTATTACTATTTAAATCAACAATAAAAATATTTAAACAATGGGTTAAAAAAAGCCACATATATTTTTTTTAATAAAACAAAGTTTAAATTTTATTTCAGTTAAAGTTTCAAGTAGATCAAAATGGGTACAGTTATTGAACCAAAAAAAATGAGATAAAATATCCGTGCTACCAGGTTATCCCTCAATGTCTCGAAGCAAATGTGTATTAGTTTGTTTCATTCAACGAATAGAACATTTTGAATTACTTTTTAGATGGATGGCCAAAATTACTTTTTTGCTCATATCTCCTTTATTACTAATTTTAATAATAATATGTATAAAGCCTATTTCATAGAGCTTACTAAAAGGCATATTTTTTAAATTTTATATTTGTTTGTAACTCGTTTAGTTTTTAAGACATTTGCGTTTTTATTTTAAATTTATATCGTTATTATCTCAAAAATTAGAAGAGCTACAAAAATTTTAAGAAAAAGGGACTGACGTAGTTTTATTGGGCCATTAATTTTAATTATTTACCTGTTTTTCCATAATCAATAGTTTTCGAGTTATATTTAAAAAAAAACAGATTTTTCACGATTTTTTATGGTAAAAAAATTTAAAGCCACTAAGCTGAGGCAGCAGTGCGGCTTTAAATTGATTATTGTTCATAGTAATTAAAAAAATGTTTTATTCGGTAGCCTTCCGGACTATAAAAGGTTGTTGGATTTGATATTATTATTTTTGCTATTTTTTAGATATCTATTTTAAAAGATGTTTTTTTAGGTGGGAAATAATTACTGCTTAATAACATGTAGAACATAAAATTATCTTTTATAAAAATCCTATTTAAACAGGCCAAAGTAAACTTGCATGGAAAAGGCCTATTAGAGTCATGGTATTTACATTACCGTATTTTAACAGAAAGAAGAAGAACAACAAGAGAAGTCAATAAAACCCAAGGTAAAGCCATAAAGGCCATTTTAAGGCCTATAAACATATAAGAAACTTTGTATTTTATTTTCCAAATTCACATTTATTTTTTCCTGTTTTTATGAATGGAATTAAAGTTGTTTTTTTATGATACAATTGGAAAATAAACGTTTTCGTCACAGTCACATTTGCGTAAAAGATGATATTTAAGCTTCACCCCTAAAAATTAATAAATATGATAAATAAAGTGCCAATCCAATAAACCGATTTTAAAAATTATAATAATATTTGTTAAAATTGATATTTTTAAGAAAGGTGGAGGGTAATAAAATTATTGGATAACTCAAAATTAGGACACTAACAAGCCCTTGGTAGTGTGAACAAGCATACAAGAGAAAAAGAAAAATAGCAGAATAGGGGTGTAATCATCGCCTTACGTGCTGATTGGTCGTCCCTTCTCTGTCGACCAATTAGCATGCTGAAGCTAGAGAAAAAGGTTGTACTTCGACTTTTGTTTCTCTTTCGCACGCCTATTCACACGGTCAAGCGGCAAGACTGCCTCTAGCAGGTACATGCTCGAAGTCGTTGCTTAGTACTTAGGCTTCATATAAGCCTTCCTAGGGCTGCCATAAAAATTAAAATTAATAATATTATATAAAATATAATATTTGGGATAATTTGGGATACACTAAAGGTGTATACAGGAATATATACAGTGTGTCCCAAATTGGTGGGGAATGTATGGGTATCTTGGAAACCACGATAGATAGAAAATCGGTTAAATGGGGAAAATTTAGGACAATTATGTAAGTAAGCTTATCCCGTTTACTACATGGTTTTATCTATTCAGGTTTTTGATAAATTTTGAAAAAACCTGAAACATGCATTTTCGAAAATCGGCCATATTTTTTTTATGAGTGAAATTTTTTCAAATCTGTAAAAACTTCTTCAAAGCAACTTTTTTCGTAGAATATAACTGAGGAGTCAATTTTTATTTTCTACGTTTCGGGTTTTTAGAATCATCATCAACTTTATTTCTTCATATGGACCCCATATTGGATTTTTACGCAGCCAAATAGTGCCTTTTATTCTGATTTCAATAATGTATAACAAGTTATAATTTAAAAGTTTATAACCTCATTTATTTCAAAAAAAATAATTTTCTCAGTTGGCCTTGATTCCGGCGAACGTCATTTTTTTGTAAACAATAGAATATTAGTAATTGGTAAAATAGATAAGCTAAACAGATATTTTATAGAAATGGGTTCGCGAACATAGCTACCTATAACGTTAATACCGTGTTAAAACAAAACTACACATAACAAGTTAATTGAAACAAGTGAAAACAAAAACAATGAAAAGTGGCTAAACTAATATTCCTACTAAAATGAAGATGTAAAATAACGACCTAAAATTCAAAATGTTGTCCATATTTCTCAACATATTGACGATATTTTTTTAAATAGTCCTAACTACTCTATGAATGGTTGACTTAGGTAGGTGGAATTCTCTATCAACATCCCTTGAAGATGTTGGATTTTCTTTAAAATGTTGGTTAACTGCAGCATCTTGTTGTCGATTTTCTTTAACGTACTTCTTAGGTCGTGGTTTTTTAAAACTTTCAAATTTAGGCAAATTTGAAACCAGTTTTCGAAAGTATGTTAGTTTAGGATGCTGCCTTTCAGGAAAATTGACGAAATACGTTTGTGCAGCTAACATTTCTATTGCTTTGGAAATAACGTTGCAAAATATCAAGTTTTTCTTTAAATAATTAACCATTTTACAAAGTTAAAAAAATTTTAATAACTTTCCCGAGCTAACTTGATAATGACGCTAGATGGCATTCGCCGGAATCAAGGCCAATTGAGAAAATATTTGTTTTTTAAAATAAATGAGGTTATAAACTCTTAAATTATAACATGTTATACATTGTTGAAATCAGAATAAAAAACACTATTTGGCTGCGTAAAAATCCAATATGGCGTCCATATGAAAAAATGATTCGAAAAACCCGAAACGTAGAAAATAAAAAATGACTATTCAGTCATATTCTACGAAAAAAGTTGCTTTAAAGAAGTTTTTACAGATTTAAAAAATTTTCACTCATAAAAAAAATATGGCCGATTTTCGAAAATGCATGTTTCAGGTTTTTTCAAAATTTATCAAAAACCTGAATAAATAAAACCATGTAGTGATCAGGATTAAACTTTCCCCATTAAACCTATTTTCTATCTATCGTGGTTTCCAAGATCCCCATACATTTCCCACTAATTTGGGACACACTGTATAGGAAGCAAAGAAATGCATTTTTAATGTTATCCCAAAAAGGTAAATAACTTTTTTGCTCTCCAGATCCTGGTCATTTAAATATTTTTATTAAAAGGAAAACTGCACACTATCTATCCTAAGTTCTTATATTACTAAATATTTTAAAATTTAAAAACTGAATTTTGCAATGACCTTCCATTTAAACTTATAGATGTGCCCGTTATTAAAAAAAAATTGAACTACTTTATGTAGCGTAATTTTTGCTAAATTTGATATATCATGTTAGAATTATTACATACAAATTTTATTAAAAAAAAGTTTTAAAAGACTATTAAACTAATTTTTAATTAAACAATTACTTAAGGAATTTCTTTAAAAGGCAGAACTACCTAGTTCCTTGTATATGACATATTATTCTTACATAAAAAAGTAAGGATTACCATTTTTGATGTGTGGGTTGGTGACATGATTGGTTTTAGTAATAGCTTTAATGATCTGGTTTTTAATTAATAAAAAACTTTACATTTTGGAATGGCATATGGCTATTGAAAAAATGGGTCATGACTAAATAATAGGAGAATTAGATTGCCACGGTACCCTGAAAAAATCCCTTGCAAAAAATGTTAAATATTGAGTCAAAGTTTTTTTTTTGTTATAGTAAAACCATTTCGACATTATTGCAGCATGTGTAAAACTAATTTGTAGTAAGCATGCTTAGAGATAAACGTTAAATTGTTGTAAGAGATAGTAAAACGGGAACAAGAAGTAGAAAATGCCGGAGAAATAAGATTAAAATAAAATTTAAAACGTTTTATGTTACTTCATAATGGCGGAGAAATAGTTAAGAAGTTTAACATTGTTTTATAGGACTTTTATTGTTTTAATAAAGATAATATTGTGGGACAGGTAAGATTTTAAGACATAAAAAAGAAGTTTAATGCTCACAGCCAATGATTATTTGAGAATTTATTATAAAAATAAAATTGTAACATTAAATTATATGTTTTGTGCTTAAAGCTGGCTGGCGGTACTAATTAATTGAATCTTTTTCGAAATATTGTCAGTGCTGACATAATTATAATATTTTTTTTAATTATTATTTTAATTTTATGATTTGTAGCCCAAAAATTAAAAAAAATACTTTTAAGATAAAAGAAAGAAATTTAAAAACACGTTAAAAATTAAGCTATAACACGGAACACATAATGCGATATATTAAAAAGTAAGGTTCGGTTTTAGTTTGATATCTACTAATGAGTTGAATACAAAACTAGCGCATACATATTATACTGCCCTAAAATTGAATTATTCCTAATTTTTACCCTACTTGAAGCCAGCGAAATAAACACGTGGGTTTAGGATTTGCTTTATATCCCTTTGTTTGAGAAGCAGTCTAAACTATTTCATTAAACGTTCTCTTTAACTTCTAACATAGCATAACTAGACCGAGCCTTATCTGCTAGAAAACAAAAGTTGTTCGATGTACGAGATGGCGGGCATGTTTTTACTTCTCAGGAAAATGTATAATTTGATAATATTTTTTTCCGATTTTTTAGACTTTTATTCTAAAAGATGTTTTTTGAAGTGGGAAGTAATTCCAGTTAAATTTTGACGTTTCTTTTAGGTTAAAACACAATGTACAGAAAAAAATATATTTCTTTGTTTTCTCTACAATAAAAATGTTTACTTAATATAGCCCAAATCTCGCTTTTGCAGGTACCTCTATTCGATCATCTGATCCAAACCTTTACTCAGAATATATAATTAAGTTGTAGTGTGGTCGAGCTAGTGTAGTGGCAACGTACCAGCCTCTCCAGTCCTTTGGCCTTTTTCATACCTCGTCACCTCACAGAAGGCAATGGCAAACCACTGTGTAGTATTTTAGCCTAGTAAACCCTCTCACATGTGCTTCAGAAAGCACGTTAAGCCGGTGGTCCCTTATATCTGTGTAAAAGCAGTTGTTACGAGATATGTGCGAGAGGGCGCCTACACTCTAAATAGAGTATTGCACAGGAGGAATAAGATGCAAACGTTTACTTAAAATAAATAATAAAGTTGTAGTTTTTATTAATATCACCGGCACACAATAAAAATAAAGTGGTCTAGGCATTTGACCAGACCCATCTATCTATTACATATAGATAACATATTGATGCGCTAAATTCAAATCCAAGGTCCGTTTGGCCCATAAACCCTTAAAATTTTAAGTAAATTGTGAAAAACTGCTTAAATTGGCTAAAAACTGCAGTTATAAAAACAATTTTTTTTTATTAGACTTGGTCAAGTATGTTACTTGTATGTACCTACACCTTTCAAATTTTGAAACTTATGATTTTTTTTTATTGCACTTGATCAAGTGTGTAAATTTGAAGTGAAAGGCCTAGTATCAAAGACGGCAACCTCCACCATTTCCACTTTTGAGTAAAGCGCAAAAGAATGCTACGCTTTTATTATGGATAATACCAAAACAAACATAGTTTCTAATAAGAGAAAATTGTAAACTTAGGAAAATTGTAATGTAACTTTGCTTAAATTCTTAACTGTTTTTTTAAAAAATAGGAAAAAGAGATGGAGAATGCCGTGTTTGATACTGACAATTGGATGTTGCCAGTTTTGATACCAAAACTCTTTAAACAAAAATACTGTGAAATTAATCCTAGTATTTTGAAAAGGTTGTAAAGGCAAAAAATACAATATTTATATAAATGTAAAGATAATTTTATTAAAAACATTATGTAACATTAAATTATACTAGTACGGAGGGAATTTCTTCAATAAATTCGCAATTTACTTCTTCGGTGTCTTCAACTTCAGGCAAACTATTTTCTCTTTCTTCCAGACCTGGCTGCTCTGGCTCGGGCATTTCATTAGAGAGAACACCTGTATAAAATTTAAGTTCTTCCAGGGACCTCCAAGTGGCGCCAAAGTGTTTTGTAAGAAGCTTATCAACATCGCGAAGTTTCAGCATATTGACTTGTTGCAAACCACTTTCTATAATGGCAGGATCAATCATGTGAAGAGTACATCCCTTCTTTAGAACACTTTTTGAGATTTGCATATCATTTGTGTAATACAATTCTCCTCTAATATAAACATTTCCAGTTTTACGTTTCTTTAGCAAAAACCGTTTTGTATTCTTAAATGAAAAATGCCATGTTCCAGTGGGTTTAAAGGCCCCGGTTTTTTCCAGTTAAATACGCTGCAGTGTTGCCCTAAATGAATAACTGAAGAAATTTTTGAAAAAAGCTCCAAATAGGTTTCGGGTTGTGTTATAACTTCCAACTTTTTGATATCCTTTTCAATATTACCGAATACCCTATCAGCAGGCAAAAACGATGGCCTACAACCGGAAAAATCACCTCGACATTCTGGACATGTTCTGGCGCTCTTTCCGAAAGCCATTTGCAACACATTCCAATGAGTGTGGTGTTCTTGTTTTGCCCACTGCAACCATCTGCCATCAGCATGACAGCAGTTATAGCAGGGTTAAAATCGATTTTATTGAGCCTATCAAATACAGCGGAGGAAACTTCATTTGAACCTTTCCCAAACTCGTTTTCTGTCCAGTAATAAGAAAATACATTTTGTGGTGTAAGTTTAGATTGAGATGTCCCCTGAACAATTGTAAAATTGTACAGATAGATTTGCCTAGAGTAGTATGCAGTTTGGTCTGGGACTTTAGGGAGGACGAGGTTCTTTTGGCAATCAAAAGATAGTGTTATCAAATCATACCGGGCTTCTTTGAGTAATTCAAAAAATGCATTTGCTATTAGTTTGTGAATCTTCTTTTCAACGACTAAATTTTTATTCTCCTTTTCATCTGTACTTCTTTTAATCTTCTCCGAGAGGTCTATACGCCAGTAAAAATCAAACCTTTTCGGCTACTTTTTATTTTTTTTTTATTTTAAAGAGAAGAGAATTTTCATTCTTACATTGATCCAACTATACCTTGAAAGACTAGTTAAAAATAGCCAACTAAACCTTATCTTATCATTTTCCGCATATTTTGCTGCCATGTAGATGGATTGCGAATTCTTTTTCGAGCTTTATTGTTTTCAACAGGAGTTGTAACAATTTCCATTTTAATTAACTTTTAGCATTATAAACAATATCCAAAATAAACAATGTTCTGTTTTTTACTGTGGTTGTAAACAAACTACAGAAAATCATAACGGAATGTCAATCACATGACCGCTACAAGTCGTGTAATTGGTCGAAGCGGAGATTGCCAACTTTGATTCTAAACAGTTGATGGAGATTGCCGTGTTTGATTCTTAACCTAAGTTTTTGTGCTATTTTTTAAGGGGATATTGCCGCTTTTAATTCTTGCAGCCTCCATTTTTTTAAAAAGTGCAAAAAAATTAACAATTTTATGTATGTAATTAAATTTAAAAGTGGAGATTGCCGCCTTTGATACTAGCCCCCTCAAGTATGTACAGCCAGACAGACTTCGAATTTAGATTAAGCATATCGAACTACATAAGAAACATACTTAATCTCGCTGAAGAAAATTTTCTTTATATTCATAACTACAATTTTTCGCAATTTTAAGCCATTTTTAGCAGTTTACTAAAAATTTAAAGTGCATACGCCCCAATAGACTTCGGATTTAAATTAAGCGAATTAAAATACATAAGAAACATGCTTGATCCTGTTTATTGAATATTTTCCATTGTTATAACTGCAATTTATCGAAATTTTTACCCATTTTTAGCAGTTTTTTGGAATCTACTCAAGATTTGGAGGGTGTGCGGGCCAAACGAACTTCGGATTTGGATTCAGCATATTGAAATACATAAAAAACATACTTGCATTGTTTAATCAAATTTTTATCATTTTTATAACTGCAATTTTAAGCCATTTTTATCGTTTTTTTTTTTGCAATTAACCTAAAGTTTAAAGGGTGTACAGCCAACCGGACTTCGGATTTAGATTCAGCGTATCAAAATACACAAGAAACATACACGATCGAGTTCCATAAAAAAAATCGATTTTGTTAAACTCAATTGAAATTTTTTACCAACTTTAGCAGTTTTTGGCAATTTACTCAAAACTTTGAGGGTATATGGGTCAAACGGATCTCGGATTTGGATTCAGCGCATCAAAATACATATAGATGGATTGGTCTAGTCAAATGCACAGACCACTTTTTTTGTGTGTCGGTGTATTAATTAGGCGTATATACGTTTAATTTTGTTAAAGATCAGTGATTTAAGACCAAGTAAATGTACTATTAACAATTTTTATTTAAAAAAACAAGATCGGTAATAAAAAAAGGGTTTTAGGATCAACTGTATTTTAAAATTAGGTTTCAAAAATTAAATTTACCCCATTTGGCACATTATTATTTGTCTAAAAGTCCAGTTGTTTAATTGTCTATTTAGTCAATTATTTTATTTGGTCAGTTGTTATTAGGTATTTTTCATCTCCAAGAGGCACTTAAAACCACTATTGTTACAGCCTTTAGATAAATTAGGACATCTAAAAAAGTAGAATTTTATGTGTCAGATAAATTTTAGCGGTAAAATATATAATTTTAAAATACACAAACTTCAGAGACCTTTAGATATTTGCGACAATTTAGATGTCCTTTCAAATATTTGAAGCCATATGTATTTTACATATAAAACATATAATTATCATTTATGAAAATCCTAATTAAACAGGCCGTATGAAAGAGGCCTATTAGAGTCGTGGTATTTACATTACCGTATTTTAACAGAAAGAAGAAGAACAACAAGAGAAGTCAATAAAACCCAAAGTAAAGCCACACAAGCCAATTTAAAGCCCATAAACATAAAGAAACTTTGTATTTTATTTTCGAAATTAACTTTTATTTTTTTCTGTTTACATGAATAGTATTAAAAATGCTTTTTATAAGAAAAGAGCAAATAAATATTTTGACTAATATCGCACCTTTGTGTAAAGAGTGATATTTAGGTCTCACTTTAAAGATCAATAAATACAAAAATAAAATGCCTAGTCAAATATAACGCCTTTAAAACTCTCAACACTTATAAGCGCTTGGCAGTGTAAACAAGCATATGAAGGAGAAAGGAAAATCGTAGTAAACCTTTCCCTCCTGCGACGTCGTGCTGATTAAACGGTGGGTTGGTATACCTTGCTCTGCGTGCTGATTGGTCGACCGTTCTTTGTCGACTAATCAGCACGTTAAAGCTAGCGAGAAAGGTTGTACTACGATTTTTGTTTCTTCTTCGCACCCTTGTTCACGGTCAAGCGGCAAGGCTGCTTCTAGTAGATATAGGCTTGAAATCGTTAAATAGTTCTTGGGCTTCTGATAAGCCTTCTTAAAGCTGTAATGAGGATAAAAAATAATAATATTATAATATTTTACCTTACTCTGGCACATAAACAATTCCCCAGACCTAACATGCCAAATAGGGTCTGATTTGGGATACTGGCTCTGCAGGAAAATGCAGATTTTCTAAAAGCTGCTGTAGCTATAAATATAATGTAGTCCAGTTAGGAGTATTTTTTAAACTTATTCCCAAAAAGTTAAATAATTTTTTTGCTCTTTAAAACTAAGGTTCAAGGACAGGTCATTTACCGATTAATTTCGATAAAAAGCTAAACAGCACACTATTTGTCATAATTTTGTATATTACCAAATATTTTAAAATTTAAAAACTTTTGCAATAACCTTACACTTTAACTTTTAGGTGTAACTGTTATTAAAAAACTTTTAGTTTTTTACCTTTTAATTAAAATTACACTCTACATTACGTCTGCTAATTTTTGTTAAATTTTATATTTTAAGCCATGTTAGAATGAATAAATAAAAATGTTTTGGTAGAATGGAAATATGCATCCCCACACAAAGTGTGGAACTTTTGTTAAAAAACAAAACGTAAAAAAGAAATTAAAACATTTTTTTTTTAATTTGTTTTTTTATAATTTGGTAAGTAAAGAAAAAAAAATAAAAATGAGGATTTTCGTAAGTTAATTTTCTGTAAGATGGCATTGATCAGAAATCACAAAATGTATGATACAATAAACAAAAAAGGGCAAAAAAAGCAGTTGTGTTATATGATTTTTTAACTTTTTAGATTTCTTCTTCACCCCCATATTGACCAAGTAAAATATCATACCCTGATAAGGCATTATCTCAAATTTCGTCAAAGTCGGTTTAATAGTTTTTGCACAACAATTTTGCAATCCAATTCTGTTTGAAAAAATAGACAATTTTGCAAATTGGGTAAACTCCAAGATATAGGACTAAGGCACTGAATTTTAAGAACTTTTTTAGTTTTTAAACAAAAAATATTCTTTGCTTTAAAATCACTTTATTAGTAAATTGTAGATAAAAATAAAATAATAATGTTTATAGATCTGCCGTATACGCTTACTTACTTACAAATAGCTTTATTAATTACGAATATATTTACAACAATTCTAAGACTACATCTGTACACACAATCTATTTACAATGCATAAATTAAAGTATATGCATATATTAGAGCATATTCTCGAGTGCCTTCACAGGCTTTAAGAATGGGCGACAACCGGGTGAGGGTTGGGGCTGGTGGAGATCCTGGGTAGTGAAGAAGTGTTGGTTTGGGAATGGATAGCATTTTCCGATCAGTGATCTCTCAAATGCCATTAGACACAAGATCTACTAAAAGTTTAGAAGTTGTTATGTTAATTGAGTTGTCTTACCATATTTTAATTAAAATATATTGCTGGGAAAAGTTCCAAAAACCCAGCTCGTTTTGCTTGCGGGTACTACATAGCTTTGATCAGGTAGGTAGGTAGGTAGGTTTAAGGTGAGTGGGTATAACACCCTTCCACCGCGACCGATCGGTCTATTGTGGCTCACACCTTTTTACATTTCTCCCACCAGGGCCAGACTCCTAATAAATCTGATGATCCTGTTGGGAGAGAGATCTTTCACCTCCCCCGGCAACAAGGTGTCATTGCCGAGGATTGCGAATCTTAGTCGTGCCATTGCTGGGCACGAACACAGTATGTGTTCTGCCTATTCAACCCCCTCCGTGCACATGCGGCATTCGGCGTCTTCCGCTAGGCCGATCTTGTGCATGTGGTATTTTAATCTGCAGTGTCCCGTGTACAGTCCCACTAGAGTTTTAAGGTGTATCCCTGATTGCTCCAGTAGTTTGGCAGTACATTGTTGGTTTGGTGGGCTTGATCAGGTACAATGTAGCAGTTAAACCAAGCTCGGTCTGTATTTTAGTCGGTACTTCACAATTATACACATTTGATTGGTATTTGATTCATTATTCGCACTCTTATTCATACTATTAATTTTTTTTCATTCATTCACATTCATTCCTGTTAGGTCTGGTCAATAGTCCCGTTAGTAAGTTTGTGTTTGCAGTTTTCCACCGCTGGTTGGCAGGGCATAATTTCTGGTCTGTTTGTATATTTTGGTGTAATCCTGCGTTTTGTGTTAGGTTTAAGAGTTAGGATATAGGGATAAATAGGATTGTTAGTCGTCCTGGTAGTAGAGGGGTAGTTTGTGGTAAAGTGGCTTATGTACAATATCTTTATAGTGTCTAAGTCGTATTAAGTCTTGCGTTAAAACAGACTTTTGCGGCTGTGTATTATAAAATTTGTTTGCCAAAGAATAGACGTAGTCTTCTATTCTTGGCGTGTCAGTTAAGTCATGTAGTTCGTCAATTCTTGTGTAACGCCCTGAGGACGTTACACAACGCAGTACCAGTTTTGGTACCGTTGAAGTCTAGACGTCTGTGTGTTAGATATGCTGCACCATACTGTTGCAGCATATGTAAAGACGGTCTAATTATTTATTGATAAATTGTATTACCGTAAACGCCTCTACGCCTGCCTACTTTGATGACTTGTATCATGAGAGCCAACTGATCAATTGAAAATTCTTTTATGAGAAAAAGCGTCTTTAAAGAACCTAAACAATTGCTGAAGGTGCTCAAATTTTTATAATATTTATTACCAAAAAAACTTTTGCAGGCTTAAGATGTCTAGTAAACGTAAGAAAATTCTTTGTGTGTGTGTCTCATAAGCTGGACCCCAGACAACTTGTAAAATTATCCAATCTTTTAAACAAAATTGAATTGCAGAATTAGTTATTAAAAACTATCTAAACAATTTTAATGAAATTTGGCATGATGCTTTATCATCTTTCTGGCCTATTATGAAAGAAATCTAATAAGTCCAAAAACCGTGCAAAGGCCTATGTTTTTTTACCTTGTTTTGCATTTCGCAATTTCTAACCTTTTAAAATATTTAATTTAAAAACTTTTTTCTTCCACAATTTTTCTCTCTGGTTAGTATCTAGTTAAGGATGAGCAAATAAAGACGAAAAAAAAAACGTTTTTGTTTTTTATTTCAAATTTTGTTTCTTTTTGTTATTGTTCTAAAAGGGTGTAAATCTTGATTCTTGTTACAAACATTTTTTATAAAGGGTTTCCTCCACAGAAAATGACGCCTGCTACGTCGTACATTTCACTAATAACAAATGATCTAAACTGAAAACAACGAAATAGTCGTCATTTTTTAAAATAATACTATTTTATAATAGCAAACAGTAAATTAAACAAAATAAACTGTATAAAAAATAAAAATCTAAAAGGAATATTACTGACAATAAAATCATTTTATACATGCTTACATGTGTTATTAGCATTTTATTATTTCTTTTATATGGTACGTTTAAAAGTAATAATATTTTAAGTGGGAACTCAAAAACTATGAAATACAAAAATATACAGTTACAGTTAAACGAAAAAATAAAATACAATTTTATTGGTTGAGTTTAATTAACTTTGAGATTTTCGATATTTTAAAGAATCTAATATGCTGCATTTTATGATAGAATACCTTTTGTGGAATATTTATTTGGTCCTATGAAAACTGTCTTCTAAAAATATCAAAAATAATTTATAACGTTTAAGTTCCTACCATAGCTTTAAGAGTAATTTTGATTTATTTTTATTTATATTATAAAGTTAAAAAAATTGCTACATTTATCCTTGAATATATTAAGGTCGTCAATATTTTACGATATTATTTTTTCTTTAACATTTTATTTATTATTTAGGTTTAAGTTTTTTTTTAACGGCGAAAAAGTTGCCACCTAAACGGTAATAAGTGTTTTATTTATTCAACGGAGTTTTGTTATTTTAAAATTTTGTTTTATGTAATATGAAAGTTTGTGAGGGTCAATTGATTCTATGTCCGCACAATCTTTACCGTCTGGGATAAGAACCGAAGTGGTTTCATCTGGGAAGTACCCACTAAAGATTTTTTGATACACGTATCCGCCAAGACAATATAGAAAACAATTTAATTGTCTATTTATACATGTACTTGTTTATATCTTTATTATGTTTCTAAATATTTATTTTTAATTTGTTTTTCCATGATATAAATGTCGTAAATATTAGCGTGTTAGATTCTGATAATCAAAAAAAAAAAAACATTACGAAAAACCTCATTAATAAAAATTGTTCACAAGAAAACAGATTAACCCGTCGGGAAGTAAACTGTACATAAACCACGAGAGAACTTTCGGTCAATTGCTAAGCTGTCTTATTGCATTTTGTCTTATTTTGGACTGCGAACTTCTTTAAAACTAATTAAGAAACTTTTCCTCTTACCAACAATTATCCCAAGTCAAAAAGAACACAAAAATCCATTTAAAAAGCAACTAACTTCGTGTTGTTATCATATTTCGTTGATTTTTCGTAATGTATAAATATGCTGCTTTAGATGTTCGAATGTATAGTCTGTCTCAAAGTGTACCGTGTTAGCTCTTGCCTTCATTTATGGATTATACCTGCCGACAGCAATAAAACTGCGGATCGGTAGGTATTAAAGGACAGAACATTAGGGACGGACTTTAATAATATAAAGATTTATAATTTATTGTTTATTTAGGTAAGTATAATCTTAAAATTACATTAAGAAATTAAATATATGCAAAGTTTTAATAAATTTATAACTGCATTATCTATACATAATTACATTTTTAATTTAAATATCAAAATCTAATTCTGTTTTTCTATCAGAGTCATCATTGAGATTAATTACAATAGGATTTATGTTGTTTTGAATAGAAATGTAAGAGTCCTTAATTTTGATAATATGCTGTAGTGAATTTTTCCAGTTCTCAACTGGTATGTTAGTAATTACATTTTTTATTAAATTTATAACACTGGGACTTAAAGTAGGTGTAACATTTTCTGCTTTGATCTTTGATTTTACTTGGTTCCACAAATGCTCTATGGGTTAAAAATGCAGTAATACGGAGGAAGCCGTAAGACAGTATGCCCAGCCTGTTCAGCCAAATTAACACATACATATTGTTTTTTAATTGCATATGAATTTAGGACTTCCAAAAGATGCGTTTTTTTGTAACTGAGTTCAAAATAAATATCATTTTCTAACAAATATTCCTGGATTTCAGTTTTTGAACCTAATGAAGCTGGTGCTTTTTGTAGCAGACGGCTGTGGTAGCTTGCGTTATCCATGACAATAACACTGTTGTTTGGAATATTTTTTCAAAGATAATTTTAAAACCAGTTTTTAAAAAGTTCTGCACTTTTATCCTCATGATAATCCAAGCTAAAATCCTTAATATTCTTCGCAGACAACAGCAAGCAGTTTGGGACAAATCCGTCTTCTGAACCAGCGTGTATTATGGTAATGCGTTTTCCGTTATTTAAAGGTGCTTTCATCTGACAGTTTTGACTGGAATCAACCCATCCTTTGTACACTGTGTCGTGTGTATCGAACCGTGTTTTATCAAGGTAAATTATGGATCTGTTTTCTAACTTATATCTTTTGATTTCTTGAAGGTAATTAAATCTCCAAGTGCGTAATCTGTGCGTTTCCATTACTACTTGTCTTTGTCTATTTTGTATTTAAATCCATTTTACAAACAACTCTATGGAGGTGACGCTAATATTTAT
Source organism: Listronotus oregonensis (assembly GCA_019359885.1). Lineage (NCBI taxonomy): Eukaryota > Metazoa > Arthropoda > Insecta > Coleoptera > Curculionidae > Listronotus > Listronotus oregonensis. The sequence continues at coordinate 163,424 of JAHBCN010001887.1, read as the reverse complement.
ATTGGTTCTCTTCGTCTAGTCTTTTATTTTAGGAATAACTCCGCTTCATAAAGACAATATATTTCCTTGGTATTTAAATCCCATTTTACAAACAACTCTATGGAGGGTGGCACGGCTAATATTTATATTGGTTTCGTCTTCGTCTAGCATCCCCGACTTTAGCGAGTAAACTAATTAAACAATTACAGTTTATTTAGGTAGGTTTTTAAAAAATGTCTCAAATAATTGACATTTCATATACGTAACCCTAAAAGAGATATGAATATTTCCAGGCTCACAAATCTTAATAAAATAAAAGCTTAAAATATTGAACGTTGTTTTGTCTTATGCGGTAAGACTATTTTTTTAAATAATTTTAATCTTACGTAAATTTTTTACTTACTTATAATTAATAATACAAGTTTAAAACTGTCTCCTTCAAAACTTTATACAGGGTGTTTTCTAAACATTGGTAAAAAAGAGGTGGTTCCTGGGGTTTTTCATAAAAAAAGTTCCCATAAACATTTTTCGAAAAATGTTTTCTAAGGGAGCATAAGGAAAGGGATAAAATAGTTTGTATTATTTATCTCTCTCAATCCCAATCAATCCCCAAAATGACTATTCTTAAATATTATGTGTGATTTGTTGTTATTTATAAGTAGGTTTTATTTTATAGACAAAATGTACTTTTAAAAAACCAACTTTATTGGCTTGAATAAAATTTAAAAAATTCTAACATTAGTAACAAAGGTCAGTAAATTAAGGTAATGTGACATTAGACTATTTCTTCAATAAATTTTTAATGAGAAACTTTAAGTGTTGTTTAGTTTCTTACCATTAGGCTTTTTATTAACATTAATTTTAGTATAAAGAAAAATAATACTAAATAAAACGCAAAGTTGTAAATTGTACTTGGATAGCGTCAAGTATTTCAAGTCTTGTTAAAAAAGCCATTAGTGTTTGCTTGGGAAGATATTGCAAAAATTTTCTGAATTATTTAATATATACACGAATGTTACAAGCTTTGAAGAGGAACATATACAATAAAAACATTTTTTTTTTAATTTGGACAGGCTTCAAAATACAAGAAAAAAACTTTTAGAAACTGTTAAAAGGAAAGTTATAAAAAAAGTAAAGAAAAATAATTAAAATAATGTACTGAAAGCTATTTCTGGAGTTCAAAAAGCAAATTTGGCTTATTTAACTTGGAGACAAATCGAACGGATATACATAAGTGGTATTGTTTCTTACTTTTTCGTCAATTAATTACAAACAATTGGATTTATTGCTATGTTTTGTAGCCCCAAAAATAATGTCATAAAAGGGTTAAATAAATATCAGAATTACATTTTAACGCGAATCTGGCAATTGCGCAACATCTACCGGTTGGCCTTGTGGGTCGAGGCTGGTAATCAATTACTTTTAATAAACAAAATAAGTCATTATCGATAAAATATCTTTTTTTCTTCAAATCAGCAGAAATAAGAAATACCACATGCTATTGTGTGACCTTGTGACTAGGTATGCACTTCCAAAAAACTGGTTAGGAAATTTACCCTGCCCTAACGAATTTTAATTGTCACGGGGTCTAGGGTACGGGATTTTTTAAAATTTATTGACCCATCATTACTTTTATTCTTTTTTAAAGGTAAATTTATGACACAAGACAGGCAGGTAAAACTATACTATTTGTTTAAATAAAATATACTGAAAATATCTCAAAAGCTTTACTAAAACCTAAGGAGGTTTTTAAAATAGCGTAGTAAAAAATATATCTATTAAAGGACCATGCACTTTTGGGTTTTTCGACTGGTGATTTAACCAAATTTTAATATGTTATTAAGACCCAAACAAGAATTTTATTTATTGCACAAAAACCTAAACCTGGGGTGAGCTGTTACAATTAGGTATAATTTGTGTCTTGCTATTTTAAAAAATGGTTTGATAAATATTACCTGTATTTAAAGGGTAAATAATAAAAAACTTAAAAATTTCTTATTTAACGTTTACTACAAAGTTTTATCGTAAAATAAAATACAGGTTAAATAATATTTTATTTCATTGATTTAAAGTAGGTAAATGGATTAAATAAATAAAATAAATAATTAACAAAAAAATTAAATCTTATTAAAAATATATATATATATATATATATATATATATAAAAATATATATATATATATATAATAAATATTATATATATATATATATATATATATATATATATATATATATATATATATATATATATATATATATATATTATATATATATATATATATATATATATATATATATATATATATATATATATATATATATATATATATATATATATATTTATATATAATTATTTTATATTTTATATTATAATTTATTATAAAATTATAATATTTTTTTATTTATATTTTTTTTTAATTATTATAAAAAAATTATTATTTTTTAAAATATTTTATTTATTTTAAATTTATTTTTTTAATTATTAAAATATAAAATTTTAAATTTATATATATATTTTAAAATATATAATTTATTTTTTTATTTTTTTATTATAATTTTAAAAATTATTTAAAATCCAAATATTATTATATTAATTTTTATTTAAATAATATTAAGATTATATTTAAATATTAATATTTTTATTATTAAAAATTATTTTTTTAACCCCGATAATTTGATTAAAAATTCGAAATTTTCCTTTATTTGGGAATTTTTTTTTTTAATTATTTTCCCCGTAAAAGAAATTTGTTTTTTTTAAAAATTTTCTTTTTTTAAAATTTTTGCACGAAAAAATTAAAATTGTTAAATTTTTTAAAATTTTTAAAAAAGTTTTTCTTTTTCTGTATTGTCTTTGCGCTACCCTGTATAATCTGCGGTTAAAAATTATTTAAAATCCCAAATCATTATTATGACTTAATTTGTTATTTCCTAGTAGTAATATTACAGATTACCTATTTAGGACACCTATTAATATTTTTCATGTGGAGTTAAACAATTATTGGTTTTCTAATTTACCCTGTTTTTTGTTTTACCTAAGAGCACTTAATAAGTAAAATAGGTTCATATATACAGTAAATATACAAATTTTTAGTGTTATTTACTATTTAAATACAGTTAATACTTAGCAAACCATTATTTTTTAAATTAGCAAGACACAAAATATACCTAGCTCTATTGGTTCACCCTGTAGGTTAAGAGTTTCGGTGCAATAATAAAAATATGATAAAAATTGTTCCTTTTAAGGTTCCTAATAACATATTAAAATTTGGTTTAATTCACCGGTCGCCAAAAATCCATTTAAAGTGTGCATGGTCCTTTAAAAAGTATCTGGTTTGTTAATTCCAACCACATACCAATAGTTTATCGATTAGCATGACAACCATATTCGATTACACATTTTTGACAATTTTTAAGACAAATATTAAAGAATATGTAGACATTTAAAAAAGTAGTTTAAACAAAACAAAATATTTAAATAAACACTTTGCTCAGTTAATATTTATAATAAGAAATTGCTACGCTAGTTGTTGGTTCTAACTTTATTTTAATAAAATAAAACTAACTTACAATATTGTAAATAAATTTGTGATTTGATGTCCAAATAAGTAATGTGGTAAAGCTAAATAATGGTTTCTTTTAATTGTAATATTTGTTTTATAACCAACTTTATCTAACAGAACCTACAAAAATATATGACATATTTAAATAGTCTCTATTTTTATTTTTCCATGAATACCTAAGGTGCTAAAGCGACACCTCCAAAAATGGCTAATTTGATATCGTCGATGGCAATGCTTAATAAAAGTTTCTCTCCTTCCCTAATATTTTTTTTGCTAAAAACATTACTTTAATAAAAAAAAATTGGCTTTTATTTGAATTATAAATCGGATATCATGACTACGTACCTGAAGTATTGACATTTCCTCATAAATCACCCTGTATAAATTCCATTCCTATCCAAGAATAAAAATATAAATAAAAAACGTAGCGTCCTGAGAAAATAGGTCGTTCAAAAGCAAATTAATCTGTCAGGAAGTAAACCGTAGATAAAGTACGAAAGAGCATCCGGTCAATTTCCGGATTGTCTTATTTTGCTCAATTTCTTTTTGCTGTAAGAACTTCTTTAAAAACTAATTAGAGAACTTTTATCCTTAAAAAACATTTAGTGCTAGTTAAAGGAAAAGTGTTTTTTGTTTATTTATTTTTTATCTTATGAAAATAGGATTTTTATTTAGTTCTTATCGTTTAATCCTATAATAACTTTATTTTTAAAACTTTCTAAATTATAAAAAAAAAATATACTACCGAACTAGATTAGGTAACAGAAAAAAATAAATTCTACTATTAAATATAAGCCACTATTTTTTAGTTCTCTACAATATAAAATAAAATTAATTATTCTGTTGTTATTTAAATTTAATAAAATTAAATTCAAATTTTGTTTATATATGCTTTATTATTACGTACTAACTAATTGCCTGCATTAAAAGATTTAATCTAATTTTTAAAATTGTGTTAAAATACTACATTTTACCTGTTAATTAACAAAAAATAATATTTAAATGGACTAAGCTTGTGTACAAAGCATTATTTTTTCACTTATTTAATTAATGTTTTGGATCCGAAGGCTTAAAGGGTTGTAAATTTAAAGATATACGACACTTAAATTACAAATAAGATATGCAGGCGAACTAATAACTAGCAAATATAAAGGAAAAAATTAAAAATAATATTTAACACAAATTTGTTTTTTAACTAAAATTTAGGCATATTAAAGGTGTTAATTTATATTAAAATAGGCAAACCTATGTATAGATTAACTGCATAAAGAAAACCAGACTATGTTTCTAAATCTGATTTTTAGGACTCTCAACTCAACTCATAAAGATATATTTAGACCAAAAAGATTTTTGGGGTACTGTATAATTAATTAAAAAAAAAAAAAAAAAAGAAAAATTGTATTACCTTTTAAAAAAAGCATGCTATTTAATTTTTTGATTTTTTTTTTTAAACTTTGTAAAAGAAGTTTAAAATAAATTTTTAAAAGTGTGCAAAAAGGGACATTTTGACATTATTAATCACCAAATTTATATTTTTAAATTAACTTAAATCTGACGCATCTATATTTCCAAGCAAAACAGGCCTTTTAAAAGCATAAAATTCACCACAATTTTGACATTAAAATAAAAAAAATATTTTTAAACCCAATATTTTGTTTAGCGAAAACCCCCGTAACAAACAAATATAAAAATACTTTTTAAGCTAATATTTTTACTGAAATTTTTTGAAGCCTTACTGGCTTTTTATTTGTTAAAATAAAAAAAGCAATTTAATTAACTACATTACATAAAACTACCCACGTAATTTTCTTGGTTTCTAGATTAGCCTACAAAAATTTCCAGGTACCATAGGTAATAGATGCAGCACTGTAAAGGTTCCTTTTAGAAATATTATAGTTTTATTAGGGAAAAAAATATGCACTTACTAAATACAGGGTGTCACTTAATGGTATGTCAAATTTTGGGGAAGGGGGAGGCTTTCCCGGGGATCGATTTTAAGTCGAAAAGTTCATATAAACGTGGGCCCTAAAATGCTTAGTTATTAAGATACAGGGTGTTAAATTTTTTTTTTATTTTCACTTTTTAATACATTTTTCAAAGACGGTTTGAGATATTAACCCCGAATTTTGGCACAGGATATTATGGCATAAAAACACACTTTTCAGATGTTCTTTAATTTTTTTTTTTTCAACCAGTGGCGTAGCTATAAAAGAATTTTCAAAACAATTTTACAAAAAAAATACTACGCCTTGGGGCTTGGGGAAAAAATTATGGTTTTATAATAATTATCAATAATTTTTTAAACAAAAAATCCATTTTCTTTTTTTTCCGTAAAACTTACCGTTTGGGAGAAATCTTAATTAAAAAAAAAGTCTTATGTACCCAAATTGCATCTTGAAAAATTATTATTGAAATAAATCAAGTTAGTTTTTTCTCGTTGCCAGCGATTGTTGTTTTGTTGTTGTAAACATTATGACACTGACGTTAATTATCATTCTTGACAGTTTGTATTTATTTCTCCTTCGATCTTAAAACGTGCATTTTGCTAGTTAAAAAAATGGTAAATTATTCAATTTGGGGAAAATTTCACAAATGCTTTCCTTTTTTGGTCTAGCTAATGGTAATACTGTGGAGGCGCGGCTTTTTATCAAAAAGGTTTCCCAATCGCGCTCCCCCCAGATAGACGAACATTTATAAACATTCATCGTCGTTGACTGAATCTGGCAGTTTTAAAGCTAATATTTCCGAGGGAAGGCCCCGTAAGTTAGAACATCGGCAGTGGAGGAGGCTGTCCTGCATGCAGTCGAAGAGGATCCAACCACAAGTACGCAAAAAAAAGGTATGGATTAAACATCTGCTACAAGACGGTATGGGAAAATTTTTAAAAGATTCTTTGTTATATCCTTTTCACATACAAAGGATTCAGGCATTGCTTCCTAGATATTATGAACCACGTACGCAATTTTGTAGATGGCATCTCCAAAAAGTAACAGAAAATCCTCATTTTGATGCCAAAATATTGTTTACGGACGAAGAAAAAATTTTTTAAGAAATGCAATAACCAATTTCCATAACAATCATTCCCGGGGGGCCCGGAAAAAACCCCCATGCGATTACAGAGACACATTTTCAGGAACAATTTTCACTGAACGTTTGAATCGGTATCGTATCCGACCATTTAATTGGACCATTTTTTTTACCAGGACGCCTTAACGGACAGGATTATTGTAATTTTCTCCAAAATGATTTGCCTTTGCTTCTTGAAAATGTTCCTCTTCAGTTACGGCAACAACTTTGGGGTTTTTTTTATGATGGCGTCCCCCCACTTTAGCATATTGGCTCGTGAGCATTTAAATAGAGCCTACCAAAATCATTGGATAGGCCGTGGAGGACCACAATTTTTTGGGCCCCTAGATCGCCTGACCTGAACAGCCTAGATTTTTATTTGTGGGGACACCTAAAAAAAATTAGTTTATCATACACCAATTGTGACATTAGAAGAAAAACAGAAATAGGGGAAATTTTGACGGATGTGAAACTATCCGAAACACCGGAATTTTTGAAAGGGTTCGTAATTCAATGAGAAGAAGAGCAGAAGCCTGCATAGAGGCGAGGGGTTTTTCCCCAAATTTTTTGTAAATTATGTATGTATTGTATTTAATTGTTATTGTTTTTTTTTCACTAGTTTGTAAGAAAATAGCTTAAAAAAAATATTTGAAAATTTTTAAAATTGAAAATAAAAGTTTAACACAATCAAGAATGATAATTAACGTCAGTGTCATAATGTTTACAACAACAAAACAACAATCGTTTTAAAAGAGCAAATTTTAATTGATTTATTTCAATAATAATTTTTCAAGATGAAATTTTTTGGGACATAAGACTTTTTTTTAATTAAGATTTCTCCCAAACGGTAATTTTTAAAGGAAAAAATTTTAAAGAGAAATTTTTTGTTTATAATTGATTGATAATTATTATAAAACCATAATTTTTTTTTTTAAGTCCATGGCGTAGTATTTTTTTTTTAGAATTGTTTTAAAAATTTTTGTCAAAAACTACGCCACTGGTTGAAAAAAAAAAATTAAAGAACATCTGAAAAGTGTGTTTTTATGCCATAATATCCTGTGCCAAAATTCAGTTCAATATCTCAAACCGTCTTTGAAAATGTATTAAAAAGTGAAAAAAAAAAAAAAAAATTTAACACCTTGTATCTTAATAAATAAGCATTTTAGGGCCCACGTTTATATGAACTTTTCGACTTAAAATCGATCCAGGAATGCCTCCTTCAAATTATGACATACCATTAAGTAACACCCTGTATACTTAATTTGATTATTTCAGAAATTTTTAATTTTTTTAGCTACTAAAACAAACAATTATTTTTAGCTAAATATGAGTCAAAAAATTTTTGTTTTTATGTTACTTATTAATTAACGTAAATTAATCGTTTGGCAACAATGCCTACAAGTGATGACTATTTTCTTTACCGTTTAATGCATCATTTCGTCGACCAACATCTCTGTATAAAGTTAGAAATACGGTCCATTTTTTTAATGCAAAGTTTTTTATTTTACCTTTTTTTAATTAAAAGCCACAAAAATAAAAAGTAGAATTTAAGCCAGTAATTTAAACACCACGTTTTACACATGTTAAGAAAAAACCAAAAAAAGTGTTGATTATAAAAAAGAAGGCAAAAATAGAAAATTAAGAGAAATACCAGCATCCATTTGATAAGAGCTAAATTGGGAACAACTAAGGACTGTAAAAATTATTATTAGTTGATTGCAAATAAAACCACTGGTTTATACATAATCCGTTATTATTTTTAAGGTATATAGGTATAAGACGTTTAATTAGGTTTTAAGTTTAGCCCTAAATATTTTTGCAAAAAAAAACAGTTTAATTTTGCATATTGTAAATTAAAATTTGCTAATCAAGTGAAATCCAATTTTGCCAGTGAAACTTTTAAAACTAATAAAGCGATTTTTTGGGCCCGAAGGCTCGAAAGTTAACACAATTTTGACAAATACGTTACGCATATAATCAAATTATTGTTATGTATCGCGCAGTGACTCTAACAAACAAGTATAAATGGCGAAAATTCAGAGGTATCATTTTAAGCAAATTCGGTTAGCTGAAATTAAAGCGATTTATAGGCTCTGTAACACGATAAAATAATTGAGTGTTATGAAAATATATAGTTCATATGGCATCCAATTTACTACGCCATTTAATGATGTATGATTGTATAAGATTATTTTTATTTATACAGGGTGTCCGGAAATGACGATGAAAAATTTGAAAGTACGATTCTACATAAAAACATATGAAAAAAAGTTCATATTAATATTGGTCCGGAAATGCTTCCAGAGGGAGCTACAGGCCCTTGAAGATGGTGTCATATGTTTGGTTTTTATTTAATTTATCAGGATCTACCTACAATACAGAAATTAACTTCTACATATAAGTTAGAGTGATTGAAAGTCACTTTTTGAAAATATCAGGTGACCCATATTGCAACCAGTGGCGTGGGAACAAAGGGGTGGTTAGTTATTTAGTGTAATATTTTTTTCGCCGAGTGTATTTACGCAATCTTTTAAATAAAATATGTTTCTTTGAACATTTTTACGTAAAAAAGGTTCACTTGGTACAAAGTCGTATAGTCGGCTTTCGAGAAAAACGGACACAAAGGACGACTGCAGTGCTTAAATACAGTAAACAGGCTATGTATAAAAATTTAGGGACAGCGTTGTATATTATTTTCTATTGATTTGTTGGTATTTTTATTAATAAAATTATTATTGAAAAAAAATCTGAGCATTAAAGTCCGTTTATCTCGAAAACCGTCGACTATACGACTTAATACCAAGTAAACCTTTTTAACGTAAAAATTTTCAAAGAAACATATTTTATTTAAAAGATAGCGAAAAAAAATATGACTCTAAATAACTAACCACCTCTTTGTTCCCACGTCACTGGTTGCAATATGGGTCACCTGATATTTTCAAAAAGTGATTTTCAATCACTCGAACTTATACGTAAAAGTTAGTTCCTGTTTTGTAAGTAGATCCTAATAAATTAAATAAAAACCACTTTTGTTAATATAAACTTTTTTTATATCTTTTTAAGTAGAATCGAACCTTAAATTTTTTCATAGTCATTTCCGGACACCTTGTACAGTGTGGGTATTTTTAGAAGTTACGCTTTGTTCGACTGTCAAACTTACATTTATTTAGTTTTTTTTTATTGGAAATTATTTTTTTTTTAAATCGAAGAAAAATATTTAAGGTTTCAGTAAAATAAAACTTTTGTTTGCCAAAGTCAAATTATACATCTATTGCCGTTTTGCATTTTATTGTGATTTCTGCATGTACTTTTTAGTAATTTGTTAATATGAAATAACGGTGATAAATACAGACGAGGAGATATTATAGTAATATATACACCTTTTATAGCCCGACAGGAAGATTTAGTTCATAAATAAGATACACTCGCACTTCGTGTGTAACAATAGAATGAGCTCTTTTTATTAGACCACCTACAATAAGTAGTATATGATTAAAATGAAACCCACCATAAAACATATGTTGCCTTATCGGGTCGGTCCTAAGAACTATTAATTGTTTTTGATAGTTTAAAAATAAATCAAAGGTTTATAACAGAGCGCTTTATACATTAGGAATTTTTGTTTATTATATTTATACCTCAGCAGTCACAGCTGATTTAAAAAGAGGCCAAACTCAGAAGATGCGATGGCCACTTATCAAAATAGACATGAAATTAACATATTATCTTGAAGGAAAGTTGTTATAAAACAGAAAAGGTTAATTAACAAATATCAACAATTTCTAAATTAGATCTTACCTTTTTGTAATGTAATATATTATAATTTGCTATACTTTCGACGCTTCAATACCATTTTTTATCAAAAAAAAAAAAAAAAATAACTTTTTATACAACAGAGCAACAAAATCTGCTTGTGCTGCATTTACATTATTTTTGTAGCTCTAATTACTGTTTTAGATGCAAGTGTTTTAGCCATTTAACTTTGGAAATATTTTATTAAGCTTAAAGACAAAAAAAAGTAAACTAAATGAAAAGTCCTAATTGAGCTAATTGTGCTTTTAAAAGTAATTTTTTTCTTGATTCCTATAATTTTTTTTTACAAAAACATGTTTTATAAATAATTTGATAATAATATACTAGTTCATCTACCTTAAACAACTTTTAATATTAGACTATCGTATTCCCTTAATAAAATTTTATTCTGAATGATATATATATATATATATATATATATATATATATATATATATATATATATATATATATATATATATATATATATATATATATATATATATATATATATATATATATATATATATATATATATATATATATATATATATATATATATATATAATATAATATATATATATATATATATATATATATATATATATATATATATATATATATATATATATATATATATATACATATATATATATTATTAATTTAAATTTTAAAAACCTAAAATATAATGAAAATTTTATGTATTATCACACCCTTTATTAAATATTTGTTGTTTGAAAATAAATACAATTTACTATTTAGTTCTTTCCACTTTAATTTAATTCGGGCGTTTAACAGTTGAAAATAAAATTTTTGTACACATATCTATATATAGAGTAAATTTTTGATTAAACTTCAGGTGTTACAATGATTTTTTTGGTTAGATAAATCTTCATATATAAATCAATAAAACCTTAGATTTAAACGTCCAAAACAAAATAAAGTTTAAGAATGTTCTGGTTTTAGTTATATTTACTGTAAAAAATAAAGCTATTAGACAATGTTTTTAAAACACGAAAAATTAAAGTACAATTTTGGGCAAAATGATGAAAACGGGCATATCGAATGTTGGAAAGTTTAGCTAACACGCGTTTTGACTTTCGCAAAAAACTAAAATTGTTTTAAAAAATTAAACCAATAGTTTATTAATCTAGATTTATCTTTTAATTGGAGTTTTTTAAGGTAAAGATAGGACTAATAAGCTTCCCTTTATACCCAATATTCAATCAATGATTAATTACCTAATTTTTTTTTATAGCAAAGAACCGAGTTCTGCAAAGTTTTTTAAATAAGTCTTAAACTTTTTTAGAAAAACGTGTTTCTTGTGCTTTTAAAAAACAAAATTGTTGGTACACTTTTATTATTACTATGTTTATACATTTGCAAAAGTACAGTCAAAATATCACATTCTATAAGGTAAAAAGTCTGCACTATGCATTAAACTGTCGCCTATTAGGTGACACGCAACCCAGACCCCACTACCGGAAACCAATGCTAGAGCAGTTTTGCGATCGATTTACTGTGGAACCTTACTGTCTTAAAGACGAAGGAACCGAACTACCTTAATAGTGCAATCTACTTAACACACCAGACAGGCGACTGGTGTGTGCACTTCTCTCTTCTCTCTCTCGATAAGTAGGTTCACTTTTTAAAATATTTTATGAAGTTAAATATTTGAGTTTCTAACACAGTATGTACTTTTTTTACCATAGTCCTATTTAGTTATGCTTAGTAATTACATTTTGTTTTTGACTGTTATAATAATTTTACGAAAATAATTAATTTAATTTAATTAAAGTCTCCTCGTCAACAGCATATGTAAAATTTAATTATATGTCTAATACCATTATGCATTCCACAGCTAACTGTCCACGCTTTCATAAAACATAAAGTTACATAATGCATGTTGATTTTTGCAAATTTATTATTTATTGCAGCATAGTAGTTGTAAAACCATTTAATTTGAATGGATTAAAATATTACATACTAGTTTAAATGATAGGGAAAATAAAACTAAAAAAAATAACAACTGGCTTTATATATTTTTTCATACAAACATCCTGATATGCTTTTTTATACCACATGGTATTTCTAACGATATGTTAAAAACAATCGTTTTTATGTATTTTTTTAAAACTAAATCTAGAGAAATGAAGTCGGGTGACCTTGGGGGTTGGTTCTAAGACCTATTTCTTTGATTAAAAAAAAACCTTTAAATTTTAGGTACTTTGTTTAATGCTGCAATATTTTTGAAATATAAAACGGCCACTAATTTAAAAAGGAAATAAAAATATTATTTTAATTAAACGTTTTAAAAATATACTAATTAATATAATTACTTATTTTGTGCTACAGATTTGCTGGCCCTTTGTTTTTGTTATTTATTATTTGAAAATTATACGCTTTCTAATTAACCGGGTGACAACGAAATCACTACCCAGCCTTTTATTTTCTTGAATAAAAACATATAGCTTTCAAATTTTAGGATGCTTTAATATATCATAAGATGCTGATTTTGGATATTATAACATGTTCCACTTCCGGTTTAACGGAAACGACATCAACTTTGTTTTTAATGGAATACCCTTATTTTTTTAAAATTTGGATTCTACGAATCATTTCTGATATAAAGTGAAAGTCCTATATTATCTCTGCTAGTTTCTGGAAAATGGCGTTAAAAATGTCCAAACTACCGCATTTATGCAGTTTTATGGGAAAACAAATAAATAATATAAAAAATGATTATTTTAATTTAATTTTTTCTAAAGACTCTATCTTGGTATAATAAAACTACTTCCGGCTTTACCAAGGTGCAAAATTGATTTTGTAATTTATTAAAATTTAAATGCAAACCCTTATTTTTGTTAAATTTCTTTCTACAGGTCATTCCTGATATAAAATCTGTATAATACCCCATACCTATCTTTGTTAGTTTTTGAGAAAATAGCGATTGAAGATGTCCAAACACCCACATTATGCAGTTATTGGGGAAAACAAATAAATGTTAGAAAATTAATAAGCCTAAATTCAGGCCGTCTCTTTGGAGCAATTTTGTTATTTTAATATTAGTTTTTATTTAAGAAGGTAATTAAAAAATATTTAGAATTAAATTAAAAAAATATTAAATGTTTCTAACTTTATTTGTTTCCCCTATAACTGCATAATATCGTTGTTGAAAAGAACACTCTCAATCAACGATAATATCAATTTTCTTTAATGATTTTCTCAAAAACTAACAAAGATAGGTTGGCAGATTTTATATTGAAATGACCCGTAGAATCAAATTTAAAAAAACATGTTTTAAATTTTGGTATTTTGGAAAATCAATTTTTCCCATAAACCGGAATTATTTTATAATGATCCACAGATAAGTCTTTAGAAAAAATTAAATTAAACATAATAATTTATATCATTTATTTGTTTTCCCATAAAACCATAATACGGGTTTAATCTTTAATCGCCATTTTAAAAAACTAGCAGAGATAGGTATAGGACATAATATACATTTTATATCAGAAATTTTAGAATTTTAAAAAATATACGGGTAATTCCATTGAAAAAATCAAAGTTGATGTCGGGAAACCGGAAGTGATAGGATGCTTATTCCAAAATCACTTTATGATATATTATAGCATCCAAAATTTAAAACTATATGTTTTTATTCAAGAAAATAAAAGGCAGTTTTCGTTTCACCGGTATGAAATATATGAAATAATAATAAAAATTAGGTTCCTTACTATCTATTTGTTGGAAATGTTCCTACATAAAATAAACTTTTAGTTTTTCTTAACTGGTTTTCTTAATGATGATTTTTTTTTAATTTAAAATATTTTTATCCTTAAGATTTTGTTTGGTTTACGTACATATTTCTAAAAACTTAGTTTTGGCCTATATCAACATTACAGATGAATAATAACAATTAAATTAATATATATATATATATATATATATATATATATATATATATATATATATATATATATATATATATATATATATATATATATATATATATATAATGATAGATAAAACAGCAGCCGTGTTTTATAATTTACTTTAATATATGATATTTAGGAAACTTATATAACTTGCAATAGTATATAAAACAGCTAGTCGCTTAAGACTGTTTAATTCAACCTGCTATAAGTCATTAAAACTACTGAGCTTATTATAGAACGACATTTAGGAGAAATTTTGTAAAAATTATAATACTACCAGCAATATTTAAAAAATAAAAAAATAGAATATAACTAGTTATGTTTTTCTTTTAGTATACATTTTATTTCGTACTGCATATATTGCAATTTAAAGAATAAAAGTAAGACAAAACTAAACAAAGAATTGCTAAAGCAATGTAATTAGTGGATTATAAGTTATTACACATCCTTAATTTATAAGTCTCACATTATTAACATTGTGGGTCAAATATGCTTCAAATCTAAGAATAAAACAACAGTTTGGCAAAAATAGAGTTATTTGTCTTCTCTTGATATTTTCCGTATATTAAAGGAACTTCAGAAAAGATCCGCAGAATAGCGAATAGGTATAAAATTAAAACAGCATTTAAATCCCAAGCCACTCTGAGAAGTATTCTTACTAAGACAAGACCGGACAATAATTTTTCAAAAAATGACTGTATCTACCAAATTTCTTGTGAATGTGGTGGAGTATACATCGTGGAAACAAAAAGACCACTAGAAATTAGAGTTAAAGAACACAAACAACATACGGAACGAGGTGAAACGTCGAAATCAGGGATTGCCGAACACGCATGGTCAAAACAACACCGTATACAATGGTCGGAAGCAAAAAATCATTCATAAAGAAACCCACTGGAAAAAAAAAAATTTAAAGAAGCTGTAATAATTGCAAACAATCAAAATTATTGCAAACCTAGTGTAGACATTCCGAATATCTGGTGCCTTTGAACCGTGACAATCGGTCAAGTTCGGTGAACACGGATAATATATAAGGTCGTAGCTTTAAGAATAGTTTTAGTTATCACTTGAAAACGGTTGGATACATCACTAACGAAACGTTGTGTATCAATTAACAAATAAAGACAATGGAAGTCCAAGATTTTAGTGTTATTGAAACCATAACATTGTCTAACACTTTAAAAAAAGTAAAATTAATCTTGACAATAAATTTACTCTAAATTGTTAATAATTAAGTGTGGTTTTTGTACATATCTTTTTTCATTCCTTGTGTAGCTGTTATTTATCTACGAGTATGCCTTTTCCAAATGTTGCAACACTACTTTTAAATTTTTGGGCTTACGGTTTGTTAAAGTTTGGACTATGACTGTTTTTGTTTTGAGTGGTGATTGGATTCCCTGTCAGTATGTGTAGAGTTTCTATATTTTTGGTGCCCTAACTTGCCGTTTTTATATTTCTCTGGATTACAAAGGTATCATCCACATCAGAACCAATCAGACGGTCTTTTTTCCGCAAACTGAAATACCTTTGACGAGGCAGGAGATTATTATATTAGGTCTCTTTCTTTGTATTCTAACTGAAAAAGTTTTACTAAGGAATTTTTTGCTAAACCTAGTTATTTTATAGAAAATTATTATATGGACTTATGGGGAAGTATTAAAAGTTATGGGAAAATATAGAAAAGTACGAAAAATTATTGAGCAGTACGGCCAATTATTGTAAAGAACGGGACATTATTGAAACCAGGGAATTATCGGGCAGTATAAAAAAGTATACTTACCCAAAAGGCATTATTTTTTTTAAATGGGCATGGTGGTTTCCGCCTCGTTTTTGGGTAACTAACTATTTAAAAATAATAATAAAAAAAATAGCGTAATACTATTTTTACTTACATAGTTGTAATTTTCCAGGAAATATTGAATAATGGGTATTTCCAATATTAAAATTGTCATTTTAAAACACATTATATCTAAAACAGTTTAACTGTAATCTACTTATACAATCTACTATTCCGTAATGTCTTTTATCAAGATCTATAATATTTTATTGCTGTACTGACGGTGGTGTGTTATTTTATCGCATGTGGTAGTAAAATTAAATTTGATATAATTAATAGATACTATAAAATACCTTAAATAGTATTATTTTATAAAACGTGAACCAATCCATTTTAAATAAAGTGTATGACAGGTTGATCGGAACAAAAAAAATCGCGTAGACTAAACTATGATCCTAAGAGTAAAATTGTTGTTTTAACAAGTATATATTCTTTTTTTTAATGCAATGTAAGATTCTGTTTATTAACCAACATTTTTTTATAATGGTAAAATTATCTTACGTTAAAAAATATATTATAATACAAAAAATAGGATCTCATTACATTTTTTTATGAAGTTTATTCGCTAACAGTCTAAGCTTGTTATGAACAGGCAGTGAAAAAGTAATTGATGTCTGTTTTAGAAGTGTAAAACGTCTAATTAGATTATTTTTAAAAATCTTACAAAACAGTCTTGGAATTTTTTAATTCAGCTTAAAAAATAATATTTGTAAATGAAATAGCCATAACAAAATTATTTTTTAATATTTAGGATTTTCAGATATTTATGTACAAAGTATTAGTGTTGTGTGCGAGTTATTATTTGTCCAATTCTTAGAAAAACAATAAAAAGATTGATTAAATTATTATATTGTACATTTTTTGATATTATTTACAACATTATTTGTCATTATTATTTTTTAATTGTTGTTTTAGCGGTTGTATGAATTAAATATTACATAGTTTTTTAAATAAATAAATTATATTGTTCTTCGTTTAAAATAAATATTAAATTTAAAATCTGCGTAAACAAACAACATTCTTATGGATTAAAAGTAAAAGCTATTCGGCAGTGCCTTTTCGGTAAATCTGTCAATGTCTAACTTTGATTTTATGCAAATGAGGTTGGATTCGTGCAGTCAAGCCGAACGAAAAGTAACTTTAGTTCCGTAGTCCATCTTAACTTCAATATAGCAATGGCTGTTGCGTGCGACAATGTTACAAAAAAACGAGAAGTATCAGGAGTTGCCCCTTTCTTTGAATAAGTCAAAAAATGCTTGGGTATTATTTTTAATCTGGCATAATAATCGCCCGATAGACCTAGTAGACATTCAGGTATTTTAGGCACTATGAAAACTTGTACGATTGTGCTTTTTAAATATTCTTACACAAAAACGCGGACCTGGCTGAAGGGTAGCAGGGCTCTTTTTTTACAAAAATATTTTTGAGGCAACCTAAAATATTATCATTTTCAAATTTATTACAAAAAACATTAAAATATAGGAAATCGGGTCTGTGCCAGATCTTGGCAAAACATATATTTTTTTAATTAAAAAAATATTTTCAAGGCACTTCAGGATTTTAAAAAGGCAATATTTAAATATAAAAGGAACTATTATTAAATAAATAAATATTTCGTTGGGATTTTCTACATGCCAGGTGATCAAGAACGTAATACATAAGTGCCAGTGGACAGCGGTATGGGATAAGTTGAAGTGCAAGGAAAAGCGTATATCGGCCGCTGTCTCAGCGGAAAAACAATGCAATGGGATTGGCTTCCGCTAAACCACGTGACTTACAGCAATCCTAAGGTTTTTGGTGGCTATAATATATTTTGTATTATTTATGAC
Source organism: Listronotus oregonensis (assembly GCA_019359885.1). NCBI lineage: Eukaryota > Metazoa > Arthropoda > Insecta > Coleoptera > Curculionidae > Listronotus > Listronotus oregonensis. The sequence continues at coordinate 145,423 of JAHBCN010001887.1, read as the reverse complement.
TATTTATTTATGTATTATTTATGACTAATCTAATAAATTTTGTGATAATTTCCTTCAGCTTTCAGCGATTCAGCTTGTATTGGAACGTCTCTTGAGACAGCGGCCATATATGCTCTCTTCTTCAACTTACACATACAGGTGTTCACTCGCACTTATATATTACGCTTTTGATCAGTTGGCAGGTAAATGATCCAGTGAAATTATATGTCTCTTTAAAAATACTTTCTTTTGTACCTAAATACCCTTTTTTAAAAATTTCATGTACCTTAAACCCATATTTTTCAAATAAAAAAAAATCATTTTGCAAGGGCAAATTTTTGGACTGGATTAAAAATAATTCGGCTTTTTATATTTTGATTGTTTTTATTAAATTTAAAAAAAGTAAAATTTCAGAATACCCTTAAAATATATTTTGCAAAAAAAAATTGCAAATTTAAAAATTCAGTTATCGATTTAGCCCCGCTACTCTTTAGCCCGGTCTGAATTTTTGTATTTACAGCTTTTTTATTAATTTTAACCATTTTTTTATCAAAGCATTTTCATTTTTCATAAACATAAAGTATTTTTATCTAAAACGAGTTTTTTATAACGTTATTTTGATAATAATACATAGGTAAATAACGTACTATGTTTTTGTTTTCTTTTTTAAACTATATATGGTTTTATTGAAAATAATTATTGTGGTATTAAAAATGAATTAAAATTACCCAAAAACCAACCACAATGTGATTTTATGGTCTATATTTTCTTTTATGTCACTCTCGGATATTTTAAGAACACTTGCATTTTTGCAGTTTACTTTTACGCACTCTTTACAAAAAATGTAACATATATTACCAAATTTCCTAAGCTCATAATTTGCTTAACAATGGAACAATAGTGCTGTTGGCTAGATTATAATAGACATGAGCCATTTTTCAGATTTTCCAACAGCAATTATGAAGTGGATTTGAATTAACTTTTTACATTGCTGTACTAAAAATAACGTTACAAAATATGTTTTACTTAGGTTCATAAAAATAAACTGAATTTTCTACCTATATTGGGTGTATAAATCTGATTCTCTAACTTGCTATAACTTTACACTTTTTGGTTATATCCTTTTTGGTACAAACCTCGGAATCGAGATAACCACAAGCAACTTTTAAATTAAACTAATATTAAATAACTAGATAATAAAAGTTAATAAAAATTACTTAACAACTATCAATGTGATTTTATAATCTTTTTTTATGGCTCTCCCAGATATTTTAAGAACGCTTGCATTTTCGCAGGTTACTTTTACGTATTTTTTTTTTAAATTAACATTTATTACCAAATTTTCTGAGCTCCTAATTTGCTTGACAACCTTTTAAACATTTAGTAACCATCTGGCTAATATAGGAATAAAATTAAGACATTTTTGCAAACTTCCAACGCCATGGTTTTTATATCAGCTTCTTTTTTGGGCTATGCCAGTACCTATCGTTTTAGAAGATAGTTGTGAACAAAAAAATAAAAAAATATAATATATGCGATTTTTAAATCTTAAACATTTGTTTTTCGCATTTTTTTTTTTCCAGAAAATCCTTCCCTTCCCACATTTTTTTTTTAAAAGCAAATTTCGACATAAATTTTTAAAATGGTGTCAAATTTATTTGTTTTTTTTTTAAATAAGCAAGATTAAATTTAATAGTCGTTGTATTTTTTTTTTGGTGCTTATGCACCCAGAAATCACAATCAAATATAAAATTGATCTTAAGAATTTGTCTCTTATTTAAAGTTCTAATTAATAGTGATGGGAGAGGCAAGAATGAGCTACTTCCGACTGCAACAAAAATCAACTGGTAGCTACGCTAGTTTGGGACACAACAACATAAAAAGTCAGGTTGGCGGCAACATCCTGGCCCACAGGACAGACTAGATGATTTCTCATTCAACAAAAATTTCGAGGTAAAAAATTTCCCGATGAAGTGAGTGAGCAAACCCGATCTCTCCGGCACATTGGAGACATCCTGGTATACGGATGGTTCGAAAACCGACCGGGAACTAAGCGGCGTTACAGTGAAATGAGAATTCACAATTCTCCATTCCCCTAGGAACACACAGTTCAGTATTTTTAAAGAAATATATGCTTTCTGTACTGTCAAAGAAAATAATAGAAGGGCTTACAAAAACAAGCGGATTGCAAAAACAGGCCAAGCATCACTAGGGCACTAGTAAACCCCAAGGTACGTCAAGCTGACATGGGAATGCCAAAAGAATGGAGGTTCTGGGAGAACGCAACGGATAACTCTCCTGTGCGTACCAGGACATTCGGGAATAGGAGGGCCCCAAAAGCGGATGAGCTAGCGAGACATGGATTTCCACACGATACTTTGGACCGAACCTGCTCTTGGAGTGACCAAAACCCCAGCACGAGGGCAAACCAGAGTGGATCCGAAAAAACACGGATCTGGGAAAACCTCAGTGAGTAAGAGATAAAAAGCTTACAGGAGCCCATCCAAAAAAACGAAGAAAGAACTACTAGACAAAGTAGGAAAAGACTTCGCATAACAGTAGGGTTGCTAACAGGGCCGATAACCTAAGGGACACCTAAAAAGATCTCAAGGTTGCAGATTGTGGACGGAAAAACAACCTACACTTACTGTGTGAATGGAAGCGTTAAATCACAAAAGATAGGCATTATTTGGGCAACCGAAATGCCCACAGAAATATATCACAATCAGTCTTGGGATTATACAGACTGAGAAGGAAGAAGACTAATGGAAGTTTGATATAAAACAAGGAGGGTTAGGCACAAAAAGCCCAAGAGGCTGCGCTGCCTCCGGTTTTTGGCCTCCGGAAGCAAGAGTTCTAATTACTAGCTTTTTTTAAATCTTTTTGACAGCTCACGAAGGATTATTATATGTATATTATCCTACGGTTTATATCATATAAAACCTAATCCAAAAAACCGGGGGGGGTTTTGGTTTTAACGCATTTCTTCCCCGTTGTTCCTCAACGTTGTCCAAGCACTGAAACATCAAATTTGCATTTCACACACCGACAACGCGGTAGTGCCCCACGGACGTTATTTTTAAATAACTACTACCTAAAAAATGTCTCCGGCCCCGGGAAACGAACCCCTATCCCGGGGCCCCGAGCCAAACTCTTAAACCCCAAACTTAAAATCATATTGACATTTATAAAAACAAAAATTTTGGGTAAAAAATTTTTGTTTAACCGCTAAATTTAAAAGCTTTTTGTCACCCCTTTTATTCTGTCTTGTATTGCAATACTTACTTTAAATTTAACCATTTTAAAAAATTTTTAAAATTTTAATTTTTTTTTCCCCCTAGGTTTTTTTTGATAATCCAATTCATGTGTTTTTTTCCTCATTAAAAAAAATTTTAAATGCAATATTTACCCTATTGGTTTTTTCATTCACAAGGTTGATTTAATTTTTTATGAAAAAATTACTGTATGAACGAAGATTCATGGAAAAATTGCTTATTACGTTTTTGCTGACGTTTTTACAATTTTAGGTTTAAATTTTTTTTTTACCCCAAACTTTTATAATTAACATCATATAAAATTTAATAAGCCCCCCAAAAAAATTTAAACTATAAATTTTTTTCCATGAATGGACAGTATAGATATACATTATAGATATAGATTTACATTATTTTTTTTTTAAAATATTTTTTTATTTATTCAATAATAAAGTTTTTTGATGTATTGATTTTTTTGTTAATTGTGGTGTATCTATCTGTAGGTTAATGAAAAAGTAAAGTTATATTAATCTGGAACTTTTTATCTGTTTTATGCAATAGCAAATAGTATTTTGGAACTAATTTAAATCTTTCAAAAATAAATTTATCTGTATAATACTTTAATTAAAACAACGAGTATGTCGTTTTTGGCTAAACTTTCAAACACGCCCCCTTTTCGATTTGTCTGTAACTTTACACAGGACTAGTGTATAGCTTAAGAAACATCGTGTAGAGGTTTTTTGGTGGCAATATTAATAATTAACAAATAAAAAATTTAAAAAAAAATTTGTAACCAAAACTGGCCAAAACTAACCGAAGCTTATCAGAACTAACCGGAACTAACCAGAACTAACTAAAACTAACCCACTAGGATTGCCAAAACTAACCTACCAAATAATAAAATGGTATATGAAGTATATTTAAATATATTTATACGGTTTTTTATTTTAATTTGACAAATTCATTTAGGCATTAATACTAATAGAGAGAAAAACGTTTTTAATATAATAGAAAAACTCATATATTGTATAAAATATATATTTTTTAAATTTAATAATAGTTGGTACATTGTGTATGGTATTTTTACATTTTAACAAAGCATATCTAAATATACTTATACCATTTTATTAATTCGTGGGTTATTTTTTGTTGGTTCTGGTTAGTTCTGGGCATTACTGGACAGTTTTGGTTAAAAAGAAAGAAAAAAAAAAGAAAACATTGTCTTTGTATTTTTTTTATTTTCACCTATGTTGCCAAGAAAAAACCTCTGAAAAATGTTTATTATGCTATAAACCAATCCTGCGGAACAGAAAAATCGGAGAGGAGGCGTTTTATAAAGTTTCAAAATTATACTGCAAAAATTGTTAATTGTTTAATTGTTTAATTTCCTTAAACTAATTTAAATCCTATTTAGTATGAATCTTTTTTTTTCAAAAAAAAAAAATTACCAAAAAAAAAATTGTCTTGGTAATTTTTTTTTTATTTTTCACTATTGTTGCAAAAAAAAACCTCTGAATAATGTTTCTTATGCTATAAACCACTCTTGTGCAAGTTACAGATAAATCGGAGAGGGGGCGTTTTCTGAAGTTTAAAAACTTTATTGTAAAAATTGTTAATTGTTTAATTTCCCTGAACTAATTTTAATCCTATTTAATACGATTTTTTTTCTAATCGAAAAGAAAAAAAAAATTTTAAATAAAAAATGGACAAAAATGTTTGTTTACGGTTTTTATTATTGTTGCCGAAAAGAAAACTCTGAACATTGTTTTTTATATTGCAAGACATTACTGTACAAAATTTTAGAGAAATGGTGGAAGAAGTGAGCATTTTCGCAAGTTTAGCCGTCGTTTATTTACCTACCAATGAAGATGTTAATGAAACAAACAAACAAATAAATTTAGTACTAATATAAATCTTAGCAAGTTTTAAATTCTCTATCTGGGAATATAAAAACCTTGTTAAAAGCATAAATGAGTTAAAATAATTTAAAGAACATAAATACATAACCGTCTGTGATGGTACTGCTATATTAGGGCGTGAAAAGTAATTTTAAATTCTAGTATTTATTTTGTATAATCCGATACCCCATTTAACAATGTGTAAGGCCAAAATTTTCCTACGTTAAAATATTAATTATTTTTTACAAGCAGGATGTTAATTAACAACTTTCTTATAAGATACCCTTTATTTTTTATAAATATCAATTATGATGCAGAAAAAATGAAATGTAAAAGTCAAAATCTTAAAAAAACGTAAAAAAACTTAATCTTTTATTAGTTTTTATGCATCTTTTAGCAAAAAAATTTAGAGGTATATTAGGGTCAACTTTTTATTTTTTAAATATTAAATCTATCGATCAATTTAAAGCTCTTTACCATAAAAGTTTCTTTGTTGCTGAGTTAGCCCAAGCACTTAATATGATTAGATTGTACGTTTATTTTTATCTACTTTAACTAGACGTTTAATTATTTTTTAATTACAAATTTAAAAGGATGCCTAGGGATTAAAAATGCGACAAAATATACTAATGTACATGAACCTATATCCGCGCTCGCGGTAAATTTCTATTTAAGTATGTAAATCACTTCTTTATGACAAGTACAATCCACGAAATATTGCATGTTTCAATTTTACCAAACTGATGGAAAATAAACATGAATTGACACATCAAACACGCAGTAAAACTGGAACTTTTAGCACAAAATAAAAAGTGCATACAAATTTAACTTGATTTTTAAATAGATGGAAATAAAATATCATTCACTTGCAATTCCAATAAAAATAAAAATTTTATGTCGTTGATTTAGTCACGTTTTACAGGTAAAAAATAAATTTTGTGTACTTGTATGACATATTAGGCAATCAAAGCGTGATTATTACGTTATCATAATAAGATGGGAGTGCTTCTGTTCTACTTTCGGGCTATAGAACTGAGTGTAATAAAAAATATTAACCTTCATAAACTGGCAGATCGCCCAAAAACAAAATAAAAAAAAAATTCCAAAACAACCCAAAAAACAAAATATTTTTTTACGTTTTGGTTGGCAAGGCTACTACCGTTTTTTAAGATATAATTAATATAAAACAAATTCTAAAAATACATAAATATTTATACTTAAAGTTTGATGTAAAATCTTAGCTTTTGGGTAAAATGTAAGAAGTATGTCATAAAAACATACCTATCAATCTGTTGTGACTAGTATAATAATAATTTTCAGAAATAAATAGTTGTTGAGTATGGAACAAATTCATTATTTGCTAACGCAAAAAAAAATTGAAAATTATTTACGTAAATATTAATTTTAAATTGCGCATTTTTTAACATAAATAATAATATAGGGTAACTTATGTAGTAGATATGACGTCATTGACCATTTTTTTCAAATGGAAACCCTTATATTTTATTGCAAATTTATAATCTCCAAGATAAGCTGATTTTAAAACCATAAAACACTTGTGGTTTCAGATGGCAGTTTCGTAGTATAAAATACAAAAAAAAAAAAAAAAATATATATATATATATATATATATATATATATATATATATATATATATATATATATATATATATATATATATATATATATTTTATATATATATATATATATATATATATATTTTTTTTTTTTCTGAGTCTTTTTTTTTTTTGGGTTTTTTTGGGTTTAACAACAAATCAAAACTATTTTAGTTCCATTTTAAAAAAAAAAATTTTTTTTAAAAGTTTGGGGCTGATTTCAGCCTTTATCAATGATTTTTCTATTTAAAACAATTATACAACTGTTTTTTGATGTTAAGTATATGTTAACAATGTAAAATTTTTTTAAAAAAAATTTTTTAAATTTTTTATCGACTTCCCCAAAAAAGGGTTTATTCCAGATATAATTGTAACATTTTATTCACTTACAGGTAAAAATTTTATTAACTAACTTAAAGCTCTGGTTAAAAAAAGTTTTTTCTTAACGAAGTCTTTGATAGAATTAAGACAAAACAAACACTTTGTGGCTTTAATATATTTTCAAGAGGTGGCGGGTGACTTATTATAAACAAAACCATCATCCAACGATTATAGAGTTTAGAACTGTTATATAAATTAATGTTTTATTTAAAAGGGATGTTGCTTATATTAAATACTAAAAAAATTTTTTTTTAAATATTACATTTCCAATGGTCATTTTTTGGTGTTGATTTTTAAGATTTGGTTTTTTGTTTATGTTTTTCAAAAAAAAAAAAAAAAAGATCGATATATTAAAATATTTTTTCCAAAAAATTGGTATTTTGCCCAAAATTTTAGTCTTTGAGTTCGGGGTTTGCCCTTTGGCTTACGTTCTACTTAACTTTTTTTTAATTTTTGCTGGTCTGCTTACATTTTTTTTTCCGATGGGAAATTTTTTGGGGGGAAAGTATGTTTTGTAGTGTTTAGGTTATATGTTTTTTTTTTTACTATTATTTTAATATGAATGCTTGATAAATGATAAAAAAATATGTTTTAATAATTATTTGATAAGGTTATCGTATAAAATCCCAAGAAAAAAAAAAAACTCTGAATATATTCTAAAAAAGGGTTTTTTTTTTTTTTTTAAAAAAAAAAAAAAAAAAATTATTAAAATTTTATATATATATATATATATATATATATATATATATATATATATATATATATATATAAAATATATATATATATATATATATATATATATATATATATATATATATATATATATATATATATAAATATATATATTTAAATTAAAAAAACCCAATATAGGTAGGTCAGCATTTCGTTTATAACAACATTTTTTTTTTATAAAACACCTCTACGTAATCTAAAAAACTGTAATGTTATTGAATCTGTTACATATTTATTATAAACATGTTTATTATTAATAACAATAATATTAAAAAATATTTTTCGAATTTAGGGATATTTATTATTATTATTATTTCGGCAAACCTATTTTACTAAATTCCTTTAGCAGATACCAAAATCAATCAGTGCAGTTAAAAATATGAAACAATTCTGACAATATTAATTTTTTTAAACCAGTCAAATGCTTTTGCAGAAAAATAAACGTTATTAAAGAGACTATAGCAGTTTTGGTAAATGTAATAACCAAACATTTCTTTGATATTTAAGAGCTGCTAAAAGTAGAATTTTATCAAAACTTTTTCTCTATTTTAAGCATATTTAATTGAATGTGTTTAATTAACAAAGTATTGCTTCTGTCAAAAATATTTTTTTACACTAACAAATTTACTTTTTGGCCTTTAAAGAGTAATCACGCATTTAAAAATTTCAAAAAGGAACTCCCTACCGAAATCCATGACCATGAGGTTTAATAATTTTAAATATATTAGAATTATAACTATAAATAACTTATTTGGTAGGATAATAAACTGATTGTTAATATAATGATATCGTATTTTTTATCATAATTAAAAGTAGGATTATTTGGTTAAGGATAAACTTTTTTCACAACAAATAAAGGAAGTTGACATATAAAATCTTTGTTTAGCCTCAATAAAATATTTCTTAAAGTGTCAACTAAGCTATATATTTTATTCTATTTATACCACCTCTCATACTTACTAAAAAAATTTATTATTTATTGCAACATAATTCTTTCCTTTTATACAAAATATATTGACCTAGAAAGAATAAGCAATAAACCTAACCGTTATTTTTGCTTAAAACACATTAAAAAAAATTACTGTCTCTTTTTTTAAATCCATTTTATAAAATAATTATGTTAGTGTAAAATTTTAGTATTAAAATAAATAATTATAAGATGTAAAGATAAAGTAATGTGGGAGTTACTAACTATATTATTTAATTAAATACAGAATAAATAATTTTCATTTTAAAAACATGCAGATTAAACTCGCATCGAACAAGCCAGTAAAAAACTAATTGCATTTTCTAGTGGACATTTTCCAGTAATTTATACGCCACTACGGAAAAATTTAGATGGGTTTATGTAGATTAATGAAAAACAATCCAAAATTCAAAGAGGGACATTTGTAAATATGGAGCAGCATAAAAACAAAATTTAATACAGATTTGATAATTAAAATTATAAAAACTTATCAAACGGAGTGTTTTCATTTTAAGAATAGATATTGCTAACAACACTAAGGGAGGTTGGTTATATTACGACTAAAATCATAAACTTAAAATCTCGTTGTTTAAAAATTGGAAGTTAATATTTTCTTTTAATATAATTATATATTGTGCTTTTAGAGAACCCAAAACAGGTTTTTTATAGTACTAATGAATCTTCTTACTTTTAAGCCCAATAAAAAATGTTAAAGAAAACTTATACTATTAAGGACTTAAAAATATTTTTACTTTGTTTTTTTGTTTTGTTTTGTAAATTTCTATACAAATTTGTTTCTCTTATAATTTGATGGATCTATTTGTTTAAATTTTAGGTACGTATTTTATTTTTTTTAATTCATCAGACAACCACTTATTAGAACCAACCCATGTAAAAAGACGGATTAACATTACGCAAAATTCCTTGAACATCTGATGTGCGTCTCTAATTACGAAATTGAAACCATAGCGAATCTAATGCGCGAATCAACAAGAAAAAATGCGAGACATTAGTTAATATATTTTATAATAATATTATTAGTTTATCGCGAAGTCAGTTTAAAAAGACGAGGCAGCAGAGCGAAATACCTTTGTGTTTTGAGTGTTGCATTGCCTTGCGCATTATGACTCAATAGTCTAGATAAGTTTACACAGGGCAAGATTTACTACGGGCAACAGATTTGCAAGGAAGTTTTGCGCAATAAAATTCTGCCTTAGCATTTTTAAGTAAATATAAACTTTTAACATGATTTTCTTGAAATTCTTATTGACAAACCTAAGAATACTTCGGGTGGTTTTAGAAGTAAACATGATGGCGCTTTTTTATTTATTTACACAGTATTTTAAAACTACAAGTAATAGAGTAAATCTGATAGCACATTCTTGAGTTTGATTTTGGAAACAACTGCAACGGGACAATGAAACACATTGTATATTATTCTACTTCTCGTTTTAAAATAAAAATACCGTATCACTGATGCTTCACACTTTATATGTATTAAAAAAATATATTTTTTTTGTAAAAAAAAACACGAAATTCATAAAAAAAGACATCATGAACGTAAACATAGTAGTTAAATTTTACTAATAAATTTATTATTTATTATTATTTTAAATATTAGTTTTAATTTTCTTTTACCATTTATATATTATTTATTTTTTATTCATTTTTATCTTTTAAACAATTCAAGGAAAAGTGGTTTTTTATCTAGTCCGATGGATGCTTCTCTGGATATTTAACAAATTACATTTGTAAAGCATTTGCATTTTTTTTCTCTTTCAATAAAACATTCAGTACTTTTATATATTTTAAAGTTATCAAACTCCATTTTATTTAAATCAATTTTTTAAAAAACAAAAACCTAGTTGTATGTCATTCTTATGTCTTGCTTAAACACCATACAGAATATTGTAGCGATCATTTGTTTCTAAGCCAACTTGCATTCTACTAAACAAAATGCTTACTTAGTTAATTAAAATTAAAGATATAATAAAAAGGGGTTTTAAGCCAATAATTTAAAAATAATTTTTATATTTTTTATAAAAGTAAATTTAGAAATTGATGGTTACATTGTGGATACTTTTTTTTAGGGTGTGCAAAATTTAAATCTAATGAGGTTCTACTTGGATTTTTTAGAAATATCATTTGTTTTTATTAATATAAAGTGTGTGGTACCAATAAATAAGTAATTCATTTTAAAAGAAATAGTTAAATAATAAACAGGGTGTCCCATTTAAATAATAGGCAACTTTATGTTATAACTTTAAAACCGTAGCCGATAAAATAAAAACTGTATATAAATATGTTGTTTACTATTTTTTTCTATCTTAACGATTAACCGAGATACGGAGGTCAAATGGTCAAAAATTAAAAACAGCCTGTATCTCCGAGACAAATTAAGTTAGCCCTGATCTTTTTTTACCTTTGCAGTTGTTTAAAAAATTGAACTTGGAAACATGATATTAGATTTGCTCTATCTTAAATAGTTTTTCTAATGCCCTAAAAATCCAACGACAAGGCGCCACCCTATATAATATGGCGCAAAAATTTTATTAACCTTATTTTAAATCAATAAAAATGAAGGTCTTTTTTTATTTTTTTTCAAAAAAATTTGGTGGCATACGTTTCAATAAAAAATAATTTTCTAAAAAAATAATATTTTCCTAAAAACCTCAAGACAATATTTTTAATTTGTATGACTTGATAATTAGTTTTGATTTATACATTTAATATTTTTAGTAAATATGGCTGCAACTTTTTAAATTCTGTATACAAATATACATTTTAAATAAGGAGCAAACAATAAATGCATATTTTTACAAAACCTATGTATTTACTATTTCATTACACGCTTACTTTACTTGATTAATATTTGTATCTTTTACTACTTTTATTTAATTAAAACTTACAAATCCATTGCGTTTTCTAGTGTGCTTGTTTCAGTACTTTATATGCCACAAGAGAAATATTTAGATAGCTTTATGTAAATATATGTAAAGGAATTAAACATAAAAATGTGATTTTGATGAATAAATGAATTTAAAAAGAATTGTTTAAATGCAAATATGGTTATCAAAGTAAAAATAATTTTATACGGTGGATTAGGTATATAGGTATATTTATTAAAATCTTTGTCATTTACAGAAATACAAATTATGAATTTAAATAAATCGGGTAATAAATTTAAGGTTTTAGAATATTTACTAAATAAAGAGTGTAAAAGATATTACTTAAAAAAAATATGCATGTGTTTCTTTAAAGCACTTTGATTTTTTACAAATAAATTTCCTAATATTTTTATCTTAACCATTTATTTTAAAGTAGTAACTTTATTTTCCTTATTATAACCGTCACTTACTCTTAAAAGAGCTTATATAATTTCTTTGTTGTCCTTTATCAAATTAATTTTTTATTGTAAAACATTATATTTAATGCGTGAAGGCCCCAAAGTGTTCCATTATAGGGCTGTCTTTTAAATTTGTTACCACTTTTTAGTAATAGCTGCTCTAAACAAGAACACTTTGGCAACACTACTATGTTTTAGGAATGTTAGTGAATCTAATATATATATATATATGCTTACTAAAAACCGAAAAAAAATGTTTTAAACTACGCTTCTGCCAAAATATTTTTTTTTTCAAAAATCCTGATTTCTAAAATTATTTTTAAAAATTTTATTTCTGGGGCAAAAAAACATTAATCTTTATGGGCGGTTTTATACTTATGATACGTCCTAATACTCTTAACGTAATTAAACAGGAAATGATACTTAATAAACATAGTTTAGTTAGGTTTTAAAAAGTCATCAATGCGACAAGTATTTACTAATAATACCTCTTACAAGTGTAAAAGCTACAGGCATTACTTGGGAGAAAGAAATGAATGATGTTAAAACCTGTAAAATGAGCAGAGTTTAAAGTATTTTTATTTAATTTAGGTTTTGCTGTTTCTTCTTTCCTAATAGTTGTTTTTATTTTTTATATAAAAGAGTATAAAGTAAATAAATAAACATTGTTTTATAACAATTTATTAATACATAACCGCATTGGAAGTCTACACAAAAAATGGCTTAATGTCCATTCCTATTAGCTAGCCAAATAGCTTGTAATGTTCAAAAAGCTGTTAAGCAAACTGTGGTTGCAGAAAATTTGGTGGTAACTGTTACTTTTTTTGTAGAATAAGTGTTGGGGTAAATTGCAAAAACACAAGCGATCTAGAAATATCTCAGGAACACATAAAAAAGATATAGACCAGAAAATGGACAGTGCCCCAGATGTCCAATAATTTATAGGTAATTTTAATAAACCTTTATTTTATTTTTAATAAACATTACACTTTTGTTTTTATTAGTGTAGAACATTAATGATTATTTAAAATAAAAATGGTTATTGATTTAACAAAAAAGGCAAAAGTTTTCATGGGGCTTTATTAAACTATGTTTCATAATTAAAATAACAGTATAAAAAAACTTTTTTAGTAAAAATAGTTTTTGTTTTTAAAAAAAATAAAATCAATCTCATATAAAAAAAATCGGCAAAAGTTGTAAAATTTAAAAAATAATATATCTGTCTCATACTTCTAGCCACGCCCACCTTAAAGGTTTTAAGGTCAACTTTCTTTTTTATAAAACAAATCCTCCACCTATCTTGACTCAGAGAAAAGTTGTAATCAAAAATCTAAAATATAAAAATTGCCATTATTCGTTTTTTATCTGTTTCTTGCATCTATTTTGCGACAAAATGTTCTTTTTTACTTCAAAAATGTCAAAACAATGAAAATTTTTTTTTACCAAAGAGCTCCCTACATGTTTTTGGAAAAAAGTATAGGCTTCGAGAATATTTGGAAATTTTAAGACAATAACTAATTGTCTCCATTCTAAAAAACGAAACCTGAATTTAAGTGGATATTTTGTAATTTTTTATATCTAGGCACCCACGAACCATAATCAATCACAAAATTGCCTTTACAGGGTTTTCTTATAACCAATAGCCTAAGAGGATGGGACGACCACGGACAAATATAATACACGTATTTTACTCCTATTGTATTTTTTATACATTACTACCAAACATTACTAAAACTTAACTTACGCAGATTAAAACATATTAAGCTATTGACTGCAAAATAATTTTTTGTGACTAAACGCTGTGTAATGGGTATAACGGAAAAATCTTTAATTTTTACCTTATATAGATTTTAACCATTATAAAGACTTTAAAATTCAACAATAAGCCTTTGTTACGTTCTTTTGTAGTTTCATATATCTTGCCTATACTTAGTTAATAAAATAGGGCCAACTGTATTGTTCGCTTAGAAAATGGGACACAGGTGTGTTTCTATATAGTTTTAATAAGTTTAGTCATAAGTTTAAAAATATAATAGGTTCAATGGTTTATCTAGCAAAATTTAGAAATAAATTTTTGTCTAAACTCAACTACAATTTGATTTTGATTTTATGCTAATATTTAATTTGAAAAAAAAAGAAGCTTCTAAAACCAGCACCAAATAGGAAACAATTTTTAAAAAATGTGTGTCATAAACAAATCAATTGTAATATAAATTTGCTACTAGAAAGATTAATAGGCTATATACCTATTTTAAATTACTTCTCAGGGTATATCCATATTTGTTTAAATGGTATTAAATTATAATAAAAATTAATGTAAATTTATGTTAACTTTTTTTAACAAATAAGGATTTACCCTGACGAATAATCGTGTGGGNAAATGGAAAAAGTAGTTTGGTTTAAGTTTAAAATTCACCCTTTTAAAGAAGAAAATGTGAGATTATTCACAGTTGTTTTACTTTTAATGTTATTAAATAATGCGATGTTTGTCGATGTCCTGTTTACATATTATAAACGTTCAAATTGCTGTGACTCGTACTTGGCGAATAGCACTGATGATGGTTTAGCCGAAAGCGCTCTGCTCAGATATTGGTTTCAATAAATACAAACTTTCTTAATTTCCTATTATAAAAAGGGGTTGACTATTTGCTATTTATATAAAAAAGTAATTGTTCCCCCTTTATTTTGAAAAGGATTCGATTTTTTTAACATTTTTACCTTTACAAAAGTTCAAATCAAAAAATGAAAAAATTTGAATACTTAAAAAATTTAATTGTTAAAGACTTTGGTAATTATTTTTTAATAACGTAAAAATATAATTAATGTTAACTGAACAATAATTAAAATACTTGATATTTTTTTAACATTTTAACAAAACTTAAACTTTTTATTTAAAAAAAAGTCCCAAAATTACCATTTTTTAAAGAAAAATTTAATTTATTTAAATTACTGTTTAATTTACGTCAGCTTATTTTTTTCATTTTTGACTCATCCTACTTTTCTTATACACGCGGCAATTATCTCTTACAAGCGACAATTATCTTTTACACATAATAAAATTGTCTGTGGTAGATAGGAATTTTGTCTAATTCATAAATGAGGTTATCCACCTTTGCAAAGCCTTTTTACTACATCAGATAAAATACTTGTCTTATAAAAATTAGTCCATTGCGCGCGAATAAAAGTTACAAAAAAACGCCATTTCATGTTACAAGCAAGCCACTTGGCACAGTTGTTAGGAAACAATATTAAAAGCAATTTGACCCGACACGCCTAACCGCTGTGTTTACACGTCGTTGTCGTGGTTGGGCCCAGTTGGATCTTTTGGAACATGCGCTGGAGTTGCTGGTTATCGACTACTCTTTTGGCTAGCGTATGGAACGGGATCCGAAGCCTAAGATGAACACAAGGCTTTAACTCAAGGTGTTAGCATACAGTGCTGATGAGTGAATGACATCCTGTGCCTTAAACAGGTGTCTTCAACGGTGTCTCTGAGATACGGGGCGACCTCTCAGAGTATCTAGCCTTACTGCGGTAATGCGGGGCTCTGTCGTGGTGGACTATTACTTCCCTAGCTCCAAACAGAAAGCGACAGAACCGCTTTCATAGGAAGAAAAGTGACAAAAGTGCGCTGACCGACACGGACAAATTCGTTTCGAGAGGAGCCACTCAAGGTCACAAGCAGACAAAGGTGCGCCGACGGAAACGGGTGAATCCGTTTCGAAAGATGCCTCTGAAGTCACCAGCACCTGTTTCATGGGGAAGGGCTATCCATCCCGAACAAACATGTGCTTAGGAAGGGATCCCTGAATTCAAACAGAAGGCGGACAGAACAGTCTTTATGGGGAAAAGGGTTCCCTGGCTTTAAACAGAAAGCGGATAGGACCGTTTTCATAGGGTAAGACCGGAGATGCGCCCTCAGAAAAAACATCTGGTTCCTGTAACAAGAACCTGGTAGCTTCCCACGTCCTGGACCAGTAGAGGAGGGTATTACGGTTCTAATCGTCTGCTCGTCATACTCTCCAGGAGACAGGGACACCAGAACACATCAGAACACATTGTGCTTGTGTCCGGTAGCGACACGAGTAAGAGGAGATGTAAGAACTCTCTCCCAATCTGGCATCGGATTCATTAGAAGTCCGATCCTATTGGGAGAAATATAAAAAAGGTGTGAGCCACAATAGACCGATCGGTCGCAGTGGAGGGCGTAAAAAGTCCACTTACTTTAAACCTACCTACCTACCTGACCCGACACGCAGAAAAAGTCACTCTCGAGGCTTAAGATTTCGCCGTTTTTTAAAAATGGCGGAAAAAAATAGATAAAATTCATATCTGCACAAGATATGCATGATTGTACTCTTTTTTGTTTAATTTTAGGACAACAAATTCAAAAAGAATAATCCCAAGGCCATATGACCGTAATCGACCTTGAAAATGTTTATATAAAAGTAAAAACAGAATTCCGGGTTTTTTTGACAAATTTGCTTAAATACGGTAAAAAATATAACTATTTCGGTGCAAGTTTACTTATATGCTTCAATATAGACCAGCTAAAATTAAAAAATCTTTCCTAAAACCTTTAAAAATATCCCAAATTTAAATTTATAAATTGAGGACTATAAAAATTAAATTTCAGTTAAACCTTTACGTAAGCTGGACATGTTTTTTAAGTGACCTTACTAATTACGAAAAAACTTGAACCTCAAATCGACGTAAGAAATGGAAAAATAATGTTTAATTTTAATTATCAGTAGTAACATGCATATTATAATATATTACATAGTTTATTAACAATATTAAAATATTTAAATTAAATATAGTGCTGGTTCCTTAACTTGATGCGCCTCCTCCCGTGCTGTCCTGTTCTTCCACGATCGGTATTGCCGGACTTGATGTCGTTGGCCTGGCTCTTAAGCAATTCATTTTATACTGGGGACTTCCATAATCAAAATACCTCAGTGCTCGTCGCTAATTATTCCCAAATCGGTTAAATTGCTTTCTTTATTGTTGGTTATTTAATACTCGATACTAGTTACTTTGATATTTGTTATGGGCCCCGGTACTGGTTACCACTGTTTAAGTCAGGCTGTCTTTTTACTGCATTAAATTCCTCTTTATGTGCTCTCATCATTGTGTCTCCGTCAGTTTTGAGCTGTGTTGCAGCCGCAATTAACTCGTCCATATTATTATAGTCAAACGATCTTAAGGGACCCGAGTTTACCGTGTTGGAGTAACAGCTGCACGAGATCCCATTCGGTGGCTTTAGATAATAAGCTAACTCCAAGTTTCCATTCTGTAAATGGGAATCCTTCTGCTGACTCTTGTTTCTTTTGTTCGGCAGCGGTTCCTTATATTAACGTCGTCAAAGTCTCGGTTCCTTACTCAAAGTCGGTTCCTTACCTAGAATACATGATTATGCGTCAAACCGCTTGTTCCTTTAAGTTCCTAAAAGGCACTGTGTTCCAGTACTGTTTCGGTATTCTGTTCTGAATACAGTATTCCTTCGTATTTCTTAGAAACAGGTTGGAGTCCTTGTAGCTTTGCCCGCTTAATTACCAGTCCTTTGGGTCTTTGTACAGCCTATCCATGGTCCTAGATTATTAAGTCAGAACATCCTCTGTAAAGTTCAGGTTATCCATTTTGCTGTTTCTTGGCTTTACTTAAGTGTTTTCTTTTTTTGGAGTCCTTGTTTTATCAACTTCTGTGTCTTTAGATATTGCAGACACGGAAATCCTTTTCCTTAATCGTTTATAACCCTTTTCTCTGGGTGTCAGATACTGGTCTTCGTCTGCTAGTATTAATGTTTTTCTTTTAGTTAACTCTTCGTCACATCCTATTCTTATATTTTCCCAGTAAAGTTGTTTTGCCCTATTTTCGTAGTATTCTCAAACAAACTGTTCTCCTTGCCTTTCTTGAGCAACATAACTCTACCCGTGCTCGGTGGAGCTCGTTGTTTCCTCGATGAACCTTCTTTAGGCCGGCATAACTGGTTTATGGCTGATTCAGTCTTCTCTGTTGGCGCAGTGTCCGTCTCCGAGCGCCGTACTGGCGGTTGTACTCTATGGGCATCCTGGATAATCCAAGACCCATTTTGTGTTCCTGTTTAATTTAAATGGAATACTGTACTTAAGTACCTAGCCCCCTCGCTACAAAAGCGCAGCTACCTAAGTCAATGATCAGCCTAGTAATTAGATTTGAACAACAGTCCAGGTGAGGTTTCCAGTGGTAACCGTCGATAGTTCGGGTGGGTCTTCGTGGCGGGTCTCTGCTTTACCTCTAATGCTTTCTATACCTGCAGGCAGCCTGTTAATTCGGCTAAGGCACCTGGTGCCTACTATGGCGCGTATCTTCCTGTCTGTGTACTATCTCCGGCGAACTGATGCCAATTTCTCCGTGGAGGTTTAAAGTTATATCTCCAATTTCTTTTATTCCTACAGGAAGTCGGTCAACCCTGCTAAGGCGCCTGGTGCTCAACACGACGCGTCTGTCACTCTCGACGTCGTATCTTCAATTCCTGGTAAAAACTGAGGTTGGTTCTGGTGAGGAATTTCTCGTAAAGGTTGTAGTCACACCTCCAACCGCTTTTATTTCTGCAGGTGGTCGGTATGACGCGTCTCTCAGTCTTCACGTCTTATGTCCGACTCGTGGTAAAAACCGAGGTTAGTTCTAGAAAGGAATTCTTCGTAGGGTTTGTAGTTACACCTTCAATCGCTTTAATTTAAAATTTTCCTTTTGTATAAATTTAAATTTGTTGAAATTTTCTAAAAAGGGTTTTTAATCTAAACTTTTGTGACTGCGCTATTTTGTGGCATATAAATAAACATGGATTAAAATAATTACATTTTTTACCGTAATTTAATTCCCTTTTAATACTCTTTAATGCTTAACGCATGACACAATTATTATTGTATAAAAAATCCCATTTTTTACCTATTTTTTTTTAAATAAAATTTTTCAATGGAAATATGAACGTAACGCGTTAATATTATTAATTTTTAAATTTTTCAGCTCCATATTATACATAAAAAAAGTATATTAATGTATATCTTGGGCAATATAACTTTTAGTGGTTTTCCGGCCGCCATTTTGAAAAGAAAATGCCAAAATCTAAAACCCTAAGTAATAAATTTTCATGCACCTGGGTGTACTAAGTGGCTTGTTTGTATCATGAAATGTCGTTTTTTTCAAAACGGCACAGACTAATGGGATATTATTTTAATATAACTAAACTTTATCTACGATAGCAGTTTTATTTTTTTAAGACTATCCAAAAACTTGTCTATGTTACTTAAGGTAATTTTACTACAAACAAAACTAGACATATATATATATATATATATATATATATATATATATATATATATATATATATATATATATATATATATATATATATATATATATATATATATATATATATATATATATATATATATATATATATATATATATATATATATATATATATATATATATATATATATATATAT
The DNA here is from genome assembly GCA_019359885.1 of Listronotus oregonensis. Taxonomy (NCBI): domain Eukaryota; kingdom Metazoa; phylum Arthropoda; class Insecta; order Coleoptera; family Curculionidae; genus Listronotus; species Listronotus oregonensis. Next base: position 125,760 of record JAHBCN010001887.1, on the reverse strand, counting down.
AATATATATATATATATATATATATATATATATATATATATATATATATATATATATATATATATATATATATATATATATATATAATATATGGATAGAAAAAATAAAGTTATTGGCTTGGTATTTTATTTCTTTTCTTGTGAAGCTTTTTGTCAAGCAAGAAAATTAAATTAGAATTGCTTCTTACGCTTCTTGCTAAAATCTTTGTCTACTTTAATTTTTAACAAAAATACTTTACCTGAAGTAATAGACTCATCCACAATATACAACATTGCAATATTTCTCCATTGTGCATAATCGAGAATAAGCTGGATAATTTCATTGGTATATGTTGTTGTACAATTTAAATTTTTAGAAATATTTTTGGTAGTAATTTGCGGAAAATTTCTACGTATTTTCCAGTCCTGTCCCTCAGATAAAAAAAGAAAATTTAAAATAAGAAATATCCACAAAATGTGCTTATTGAAAGACATGCTTGTTAATAATGACTTAATTTTGGTTCAACACAAATCCAGGAGGGCGAAATGGTAATTAATTTTATTCTATTGGGTACATTTTGTCACGGCAATATGTAATTAGGCTTGGTAAATTAAATAATTATATTGTTGTTTACGATATTATATCAAAAAACTTTTATTTTATACACCTAATATTAATTCATATTTAAGTGTACTTTTGGGATTAATTATTAATAGCTAAAAGATACACATGACTACAAGAACCTTTGTCTTATTAAAGGGGCATAACTTTATAACATATATCGGTCGTTTTTGGACCCGAGCCTTTCGTAGGTCTGACAGGGTATGCAAAGAACGACCTTATCAAAAGGCACCCTTATCTGCAGTTTACAAGAGGATGGGATAAAACAGTAAACTGTAACTTTTCCAGGGAGTTACTGAACTATCCTGACAGAGATACAGCTAAACATTACTTGGCAATGCCTAAGGCGAACCTTCGCCTAATCACGGGCGTTCTGACCGGACATTGTCTATTACGAAAGCCCCTTTTTTAGAATGGGTATAAATGGCACGCCTCTATGTAGAGGTTGTGAACAGGAAGACGAGAAGGTGGAGCACATCCTTTGTGACTGCTCTGCACTCTCTTCCAAGAGAAGATCCATGCTTGGCGAGTATTGGCTTTCCTTAGCCGACATTAAGGAGATTCCCCTCGGCGAAGTTCTCACCTACTTTAAATCAGTAGGATGGGCGGCGTAATGATTGAGGAGTCCCCTTTAGGAGGAAGCATAACGGGCCTACTGAGGCCTAGGTGCCGTGATATCTATCACCCTCTTCATCTTCAGATTCAGATATTAAAAAAGTTTTATTTTATACACCTAATATTAATTATTATTTGAGTGTACTTTTTGGATTAATTATTAATAGCTAAAAGATACACTTGACTACAAGGACCTTTGTCTAATTAAAGGGGGCATAACTTTATAACATATATCGGTCCTTTAAATCGGAACTATTTTATACCCATTTTCGCCAAATAACCAGACAAAAAGATATATTAAATTAGCTCTGATCTATTGTATAAGTAAAAATAGGTCTAAATAAAAAAATTTAAAAAAGCAAAACTTAAATTACAAAAAAGGCAATGTGCAAGATCTTTATAATTTCTACTTTAAAACTACCCTAGTACGTCAATAAATATATATTAAAAATAGGTTAGTTCTATTCTTATAAGAAGGGCAAATTTACGGAATACTAAAGACATAAGTGTATAACTCATCGCCAAGAAATAATCAAGAGAATGTGAGAAGAGGGTATCACAACTAGTTCTCTTAGATAGTCGGGCTGCCTCAAAAGCTCGAAACTTCCATTGTTTTACAACAAAAATCACGATGAAGTGACGTGATGGAACTCTTCTGGGTTCCTGGATACACGAGAATAGACGACAATGAAAAAGCAGATGAGCTGGCAAAAGCCGGCTAGTGAAAACTACCCTTTATTCTAAAACCTATAAAACTATACATTAAAGCTTAAGTTGAGTACAATTTGACTGAAATAAGTTAAAAAAGTAGTATTTTGTTTCTTTGAAACATTATTTAAATTATTACAGCCCTTAAAAATCAACCTGTAATATGATTTAAAAAAAATATTTACACTAAAAAATTAATATATTATCACAGTGTTGTGCATGAAAATTTGGGATTAGGCTTGACTTACCCTCCTCTTTGAAATCTCCATTATGCTGAAGGTAGCTTTTTTTAGGGATGAAAACTACCCCTTCTTGCAAAAACCCTCACACCTTTTATATTAAAGCTTAAGTCACATAAAATTAGGCTCATATAAATTAAAAAATTAGTATTTAATTCTTTGAAACAATATTTAATATATTTTAACCCTCAATATGATTTAATAAAATAAATGTTTACCCTAGAAAAATTAACATATTGTCCCAGAGTTTTAATAAAAAAATGTGACTGCTCAAAAGTATTACCAATTAAATTCTGATATATTTAAATTCTCAAAAACCCATCCCTTATAATTTTATTATGCAAAAAACAGTACAAACCGCGGATTTTTTTTAAATGCATTGAATCGCTTCTAGAATGCTCAAAAAGTGTTTTTTTAATCATAACTTCTTTAGTTTTGGTGACAAAAAGTTCTTTAAAAAACCATTTTGTTGTTTTTTTCACGAACTATAAGGTCCTATATATTAAATCTATTTGAAACCCTTACTTTTTTAAAAGGGTTAGTATAAAGGCCTGAAACAAGGTGGTGCTCGTCTATACACACACGTTTTAAACGTTTATATCTCACTTAATTTTTGTCATACAGTCAACTAAAAAAATTCAATATATTTGTAAAATAAAAAGCTACAATTTGATACCTCAGTAATTTTTACGTATCTCCCTTAGTTTTTAAGTTATTTACAAGAAGGTGATTTTTTATTAAAATTTGAAATTTGATTTTCACTTGCAGCTCCATTTTTTTAAAATTAAGCAATTTAAATCGGTTAAAATTTAAGAATTTATAATATAATACATAGATAAAGAGAATTAAATAAGGGTGCTTCGACTTATTTTAATTAGGGTGGTAATTAGGGGGTTGTTTTGAAGATTTGTGCACTCAAAAAATGTTGGTCTAACCTTATTTTAATAATAATTCACTCAACTTTTGATACATACCTTTAAAAATAAAAAGAAAAGTCTTTGCAAATGCTTCTAAAAAGTTATTTTTAGTTTTCCGAAATTTATTTTGCGTTTTTGCCTTTGAAACTCTGAAATTTTGTGTTTAATAAATAACAGCTTACCTTTAACAAACCACAACTTGGTTTGTATGAATCCCACAGCAATTACAAAAAAAAAACGTTTTATTTGTTTTTTTTTAAAGCTACAATTTTGACATTTACATTTTTTTTTATAAAATGCATACTTATCATACAATACATCGAGTTATTTGCAAAAAACCGATTAAAAACGTTGATTTTATTGATAAAAACTCCGACTTTTGATCGCGAATACTCGAAAAAAAAATGCATAGAATTTTTTTGCCCAGAAATAATTTTTTTATCGATTTCTGTGGTGAAAATATATATAAAAAAAATTACCCCCGAGATGGTTTGGCAACCACCCTCAAGGTAAAGGCGCCCTTCGGCATGATAAAAAATTTTATTCTTGGACTATTCCTTACCCACTGTCAAAATTTCAAGTCATTCTATGCATTTTGAAAAAATTGCTATGCAAAATGGTTCGTTTCCTGGACCAATAAGTTTAAAAGACGTTCCACTCTTGATAACAGACTGAATTTCGCAGCTAGAATGTAAAAAAAATTTCGGGCCGAAATCAGGCCTATTTTTGTTCTTAGTTTGTAAAGCAATCTAGGGATTTCTAACAGAATATGTTTAATTTATGTGTTTTGATGTATGTATCAACTGTCGCAACACAGGCATATTCTTTTAATTTTATTTAAGTAGGTGCGCGTTGCATTTTGGTTATTTATTTTGATCAAATAAATGTATGAGTTGCAAAATAATTGTGACATTTTTATTTAGTACATAAATAAACAATAAATCTACCTTGCTGGTTAAATAAAAACACATTAAATTAGTAATATTCTGTATCACGCAAATTGGATCAGGTTTTATGTTTTAAAAGATCTAAATATCTATTGAGTAATTAACTTGCAAAGCTTTTCTGTGATAAGTCGGTTAAAAATTGTGATATTGGCAATAGTTTCTAAATATTTTGCTTAAAAGTTTTAAACAACCAACCTGGATTAGCAAGGAACTTAATTTAAATTAGAAAAATTTAAATTTTTTTTTAACAAAATGTTTTTTTTAAATTTAATTATAGCTAAACAGAAATAATTTTTCACAAGGATTTTAACAGTTTCCGATAATGCTGTTATTAAAAAAGCCTATTTATTTGCCGAAAAAATAAAAATATGGGTCCCTTTATTTAGTTTAGAACACAGTTTTTTTTTTGTCTTTTAATAAACTTTGCTCCCTTGTTGGAGATAAATAATACCCCCAAGTTTTTTATATAAATTGTAAGTATATAGACTGCAACCAAAATTACGGGATATCGGTTTAAACGGTAATTTTAAATAATAATAAATAAAACCATTTTTAATTACTCTTTTTTAGATTAGGTACATAAAAACTATTTTTAAATTATTATGAAGCATTATATTACAACGGTTAATAATAGCAAAGGGTGAAATATAGGGTATGTCTTAAAAGGAGGTTTTTTTTTTTACGTATAAGAAATAGGTGACACCAGTCAAACTTCAGCTTTTTCCTAGTGTGCAAGGCTAGTGGTTAATCTAATAGATAGTTTATGAAATTTGATCTTTAACTTTAATAGTTTCGAAAGTATGTAATTTTTTCCTATTAGCGGAGCGTTTCCAAATCTATTGTGACTTTTTTTTGGGGCGAAACCGGGTTTCAAACCAGTTGGGTTCCCTTTTAAAGTTTCACCGGGAAGAAATCAAATTTGATTTTTTTTTGTGGTCTCAAATTTTAAATTAAAAAAAAGGATTTAATTATTAAATTTTTTTTGTTTCCAACGCCAACCCTTTCTAAAAGATCCCAAAATTTTGTGTCAAAAAAAAAGCCACACTGTAGCGTTTTTTTAACCTATAACTGTTTAGCACAATCTCACTTTTTTCCCTCAAAAAATCGGGATGAACAAAAAATATATATTTTTGTATTAATTTTCCCAATCGATAAACTTTTTTTTGAAAATATTTTCAAAACATGGGGAAGAAAATATAGCCAAATAAAAACTTTTGAAAAATTTGAGATTAATTGTTTGGGAAACAGGGTTTTTTTTAGACGTAAAAAGGTAAAACGGACCCAATACCAATAGACCCGCATGCGGAAAAGCGTGCAATTTAAAACATTAGTAGTGGTGGTTGTCGATAGAGGCTGTATGTATTTTTAAAATTTTAAACAATGAAGCGCATTATTTGTAAGAAAATTAGATACAAATCTGTGATACAAAGACTAGAATAGATTGTTAATATTTCCGGCTTTAAAAAAGGGCTTTAATTTAGAAAGAAATTTTTAAAAAATGGTATTTAAATGAAATAAAAATAAATATCTATAACTGTCGAAAATCTTACACAAATTTCAAAACTATTATCACATTTTGCAATCCCGAAAAATGGCGCGATCCTTCAAATTATTGTGGCAACTAAACTTAAAAAGCCATGTTCAATATTAGAAAATGTGTTAAAACGAAAAACAAAAAAAAGGTAATGAAAATCGTAAACCAGATAAATATGTACCTCATAGTATAGTTGGTACCATTATATTGGTTTATATTTTTGTGAAACAAATAAAATTTATCCCTATAAATAATCTGAAAGAACCAAATGCACAAAATAGGAAAACGGTTCCCAATATTGCCCCAACCTATCCGAAAATATTTGAAATTTTCTACCTCTTTTTTTTTATATTTTTAATGATGTTCGATAGATCTTACTTCCTAAAAAATGTCCAAAATTCAAACTTTATTACGATCCTATTACATTCATAATTTTTTTGTCAAAACCAAAATTGAATTTTCAACATCACTTGTGGGAAGGCCTAAAATAAAGTAAGGAGGAAATTTCCCCCAAACACTATTAAAGACTTTGACGAAATTGATGAAAAAAAAATGCCAATAATGAAGCCTATTAACCATTTTTATTACTTGGGTCTTTGGGAAACAAATCACCCCACGGAATTGGACGATTTTTAATGGAAAAAAGTAAAATATACTTACATTATTATTAAAGAAAAATGCGATAAGGATTTTCACCAGAAAACCCCAATTGAAATATACGAATTTATTATTTGACATTTTATTTTAACTATTTAGATTTACATGTATAAATACATGTCGCTTTAAGACGTTTACAGTGGTTCATACGGAAATATTCCAGCCCACAAAAAATAAATGTTTGGACTTTGTGGTCGGACAAATAAAAATTTTCTACGTATTTTTTGACGGAATTCGTTTTCGAAAAGAATGGCCTCTCATTTTTCCAAGCCATTTTAGGGCCTGAAAGTTTGATCCGAAGGTTTTTAAGGCATTTCGCCGCTTTTTGATTTAAAAATTTTTTACTTATTCTGTTTAAAAAAGTTTAACGGCTTTTTTTATTTTGGGGATATTTTTTTCAATTTAATTAAAAAAATAAAGCATCAATTTATTGTTGCTCAAATAATAAAAAAAGATGAACCATTGAAGAGTAATCAAAAATAACAAATTTTTTTTTCCTTGATAAAATAAAAAAAGTCAAATAAACCACCAAGGTGGGTAATTAATAACAATGATGATATTTGAATGTTTTTTAACTACCCAACTGTTTTAAATATTTTAATTTTTCTTCCTAAACAATGGTAGCCTACGACCCGGGTTTAAACCTGTTGATAAAATTAAATTTTAATTCCCAAAGACCGTAATTTAGTCGGCCGGCCGATTTTTGCGCGCAAAATAAATTGGGGTTAAAAAAAATACTGACCTCCCATAAGGGAACATAAAAAATTTTTTTTATTTTTTAAAAAACTTTTTTAAAAAAAATTTCTAAAATAAACTTTTTCTCGATTGGCTAAAATTAGGCTACTGAAAATAAAAATTTTGAGTTCTAATTTTAAAATTAAACAAAAGAATCAGTTTATTGCGTTGTTCAAGGGCTATTGTTTTTCTTTTTTTTTTTAATCTAAAAATTAACTGATATCATAAATATTAGAGTATAAGTGGAGATGAAACGTTTTTTTATTGAAAACCGATTTTTTTGCTTCGACCATAAAGGTCGTAAAGATTTCGTACACGTTTTCTTTAAATCTCCCCAGGTGTGGTTTGGTTCAGCGGTTTTTTCATGTCCTATTTTATTTAAATATACCCTTAAGTACCAGTTTAGCCACAAATTGATTTTTCATGGTTACTTTATTTACGATGACAGTTTACACTTACATTAAACAAATTTAACTAACTCTGAGGGTTGAGCATCAAACATACGAAAAACAAAATAAAAAGAAAGATCTATTTAATATTAATAAACTTTCCCATATGTAGAACTTTTGGAAATTTCACTTTTGATAAACTGGTCACATCATGAAAAGAAAATGGATATTATAGGAAAATTGCTTTATATCAAAACCCCTTTTAGAGTTATATCTAGTAGATAGGAAACGTTGTTGGTATCATTTTTCCATACGAATAGAAACCGCTCATGAAACATCTTTTAGTCACTAAACAATTAAACCATTGTTTAATATGGCCCCAAATTAAAAATATTAAAGGGTTTTTTCGATTAAATTATAAGAATTAAATTTTTTAACTTAAATTATGTTAAAAATCTATGTTTAATTAAAAATAATGGTAAATGCTACTTCTTAAACTTAACTATTTAGGATTTTTTAAAAAAACGTATTATTAAAAAATAACCATCTAAAAAGGGCAATTTCCGACGAACATATTTTAAAGATATCCGGGTTTAAAAAAGAAAACAAATAACAAAAAGTCCGCGATTACCTTTCTTACGCCCCTATTGTTAAATTTGTAACAGGGACCCAGGAAATTTAAATTTTTAAAATAGAGGAAAAAAACGCAACCGATGACGCTGGTGGCCTTCAACTTAACGACTATACCAAGGAATTTACGCATTTTTTATTTTTAAGAGAAAGAGTATCTTAAACCCCTAATAATAGAGATCATTAAATCAAACCATTGTATTAAAAATATACACAAAATCTCATAACAATTTTTTGATTAATTTTCCAGAAATTATAAAAATTTGGAATGAAAAGTTATGACTGAACCATATTGGAAAATTATTTTAAATGCAATGGCCAGGTAAGTCTGTCTAGGATATCCAATGGCTTTTGACAATAACAAATAAACCTTTTAGAGTAACATTTTAATTGTAAACCCATTATTCCCTAAGGGGGGAAGGGTTGGTATTTTGACCATTAGGTATAAATATTCGGCAAATATTTTAGTAAAATTTATAAACTTTCAGTGTTTCAAAAAAATTGTTTAAGGGAATATAACTATGTCGCGTCAATTTTTGCAGATGCAAACAGGTTGTAAAATGTGTGAAACAATCAGTAGAGGACCAATTTAACAAGAAGCTTTAAGAAACTGTTTTATTTTTAAAAACCCTTTAATATCATCGATAGGTATTATTATTAGGAAGAACAACAAAATTGTAGTGATTTTCATCTTTAAAGATAGACAAAAAAAGTGACAGGACCTAATAAGAAGAAAATATTTCTTAAAAGAAAGGATGTTCCTGGATAAACTGAAAAAAAACGACGAAGAGAACCCTTTTAAAAAGCGTGCCATCCCCCATAGAGTTGTTTTTTAAATGGGGTTTAAATACCGCAAATAACAAAAGACAAGTAGTAATAACGCAACCGGGTTACACTTTTGGGGATTTAATTACGTCAAAAAAAAAAGATATAGGTTAGGAAAAGATCCATAAAACCCAATGAAACTTGCCGATTTTTAAACCCAAAACAGTATCCAAAGGTGGTTGATTTGTTTAAAAATTTAAAAACGAAAAATTAAAAAGGAAAACGGATTTAAATAATACACGCTTTCGGGAATTTGTCTCAAACCGTTTTCTGTTTCTGCAAAGAATATTAGATCTCTTGAATTATATAGAACTTTTTGAAAATTTTGGGTTAAAATTATTTAAAAATTTTTCAAACAATTATTGTCAGGTAACAACCACACAGCGTCTGCTAACAGCACCAGCTTCATCGTTTTTTAAACTGAAATCCGGGAAAAAAATATGTATGGATAGGGGTTTAAAGGTTGAATTTTCTACTCTTCCCATATCACTGTTTTTGTTTAACCCCACAGAGCTTTGTAAGCCGGGTAAAATCAAAGATGGGAGCAAAAAATTTTTTCCCATTTTAAACCAGTGTTATATTTTTGGGTTTTAAAAAATTTTAATTACTACATACCAGTTGGGGTTGGAAAAATTCAGCAGCACATTTTGAAAATTGAGGATTCTTACTTTTTTTTATAAAAACAACAAAACCTTATTGTAGATCTCAAAACCGATAGTAATTGATTTAGGAAGATTGCACCAACATTTTTTGCGACACTGTTTTTCGCTTAACGCCCGGGGTTTAAATGTTTTTTGAAAACCATTAAAATTTGGGTCCTTAATGGGTCCCTTAACTTTAAGTTTAGATTTTCTGTACTTTGTCCTTAAGTAATTTGAAGTTGACATTTGACAAATATTTTGTTTATTGTTTATTTATTTTTCGTTGTAGTTTCAAATAATTAATTTGATAAAAATAAATTATGTAAAAACGAGTTTTTAAACAATGGTGTTTTGGATTGTGATATTTTAAATGCGATGTTAATTAGATTTCCAAGAAAAATGTAGAAACAGTGAATTTGTATTACTTATGGCATTTTTCATGTTTATTTACCTTCAGAGTTTATTAATCTAAACCTTTTTTTATTCTTTTGGGCATTGCTCTGTTATTTTTAAAAGGAACCGTTTTGACGAGATGGATAATCTTACATTTTTCAAAAGGTTCAAATTAACGAAGCCAACAGTGCTCAGCTTACTTGAGCAAATCGAAGATGAGCTTTAGTTTAAACATGACAATTTGTATTAGCTTTCAGTATTTTACTTGTAAATTAGGAATATTTAAATTTGTTCACATAAAATATATTTTTTAATTATGTATTTGTGTTTATAATGCATATTGACAATAATTGTTCCCTTTCCATGACCGTAAAGAAAGGCGCTCTTGATCTTTTTTCCCATATTGTTATAAATTTTACAACAAAAAGTCACAAACTAACGACTGATTTTGTATTAAAATGAAAAAAAAAGTTTTTATTATTTACAAAGATTCAAGTCAGATTACTGCTATCGTTCAATGACACACAAGCTAGAAAAGGAAAGATCTAATATTAGTTAATTTTGATTATTCGCGTTGTAAAGGCATTCAATAAAAAAGAAGAACGATGCAACGTTGCCATCCTTCTAAGTACTCTTAGTTAAGTTCCAATTAAAATCTAATGGTGAAAGCGAAAACAATTTAAGTTACCCTTAATTTTAAGAGCTTCTTAATAAAGGTCTACTTAAGATACTTTTGGTGCAACCGGCCATTAGATATTTAGATTAAAAAAGTAATTATGTATAGATAATATAGTTATAAATAAATTAAAACTTTGCATATATTTAATTTCTTTATGTAATTTTAAGATTATACCTACCTAAATAAACAATAAATTATAAATCTTTATATTATTAGAGTCCGTCTCTAATGTTCTGTCCCTTATTAAGCCCTACTCTGCATACTTGCGGTTTTTAACTGTTCGGCACCACTGCGGCGCCGGAATTAAGGCCTAAAGTACTAACAGGTAGATCAAGTAGCACACTTGTGTCCGGTCCCGAGGCGGCGTGCTGCGGCGCCTTGAGGGCCAGTCGCGGTTGTTTCGAGCCATTGTTTTATATGGAACCGCAGCAAAAACGCAAGTATGTGTGAAGGCAAATTCGCGGCGCCGTTGCGGGGCCGGGCGGTAACAAGCCGCAAGTGTGCATCGGCGCTAATACCTACTGATCCGCAGTTTTATTGTCATCGGCAGGTATAATCCATAAATGAAGGCAAAAGCTAATACTGTATACTTTGAGACAAACTTACCAGATTCAGATATTTTTACAGGTTAAAATTTTTACTTATTTTACTATGTCTAATTTTTTTGTTCTAGATAACTATAGAGATAATGGGTCCAACTAAGAGTTTTGTTAGAGAGACAAGCAACAGACAAAGAACGGAAATTAATGAAACACTGTCACCCACAAAATACGTTTTAAAGTCTCAATGCATTGAAACAAACAAAACGATGGTTAATATGCCTAGGCAAAAATACAAATGTTTTTTGGGAGAATTCGAAACAGAAATATATTGGGCAAATTTAGCTGGAATAATTACTTTACATGCATTGTTGTTGTATGGTTTATTTCTCACATTATTAAGACCATCCACTTTATTATATGGTAATGTTTGTAAATTTTATTCATAATTTAAAAAACTAGTTTATTTTGGGGGGAAAAGTTATTAATTACATGTAAATTACCTACTTTTTTCTATTTTAATAATTATTGAAATGTAAAACAAATAATTTATTTAATTTGGCTATACAATAAAAACATACATTTATTGTATAGCAGTTTACCGTAGGGGTTTTCAATATAAAATTCATTTAAATTTAGTGTGGTCATAAATATACATATTTTTTAATATTTAAAAAGTATTTTATTGTAATATAACAAATATTGTGTCAGGAATATTTGACTATCACAAAAATGCTAACGGGTGAATTCTACAACACTTTAACCGACAGGTTAGTTTTTTTGACATTGTTTATTTATTATAAAAATGGCTTTATTTTTTATCCAGTTCTCACTGCAGCACTGTAATACTGGCACTGCTGTTACCAATCATTTTGGTCCATACGTTTATAATGTCCTATTTTTTTTTGTTTTTGTTTTCGTTCTAAGCGAGCACCAATAGCGTTTGCATTATTTTAAAAGCTGGACTTACTTTATTGCCAATTTTGTTGAGATATCTGATTTTATAGGTTTTCTTTGGGAGTACTTGCCTTGAAATTTTCTAAAAAATGGGACCATTTCGGTCCAGGTCCCGGGGTATAGCGAACTGAGCTTCTGTGCCCCGATCAGACGCCTGCAACAAGAGACCCTCAAACGCATAAATCAAAATCGTTGTGCAAGCCCATTTGTCAAGATAATATTATTTTTTTCTTTTAATTTCATCTTGACAATGGTGGTCGACTTGCCAGCATAACGTAGATTAGTATTTTTGATTTTTGGTGTTTTTGGAGGGTTTTTTTTTCTATTTTGTTGCAGGGGATCTGCAAGTTCATAGGGGTCAATAGGGCTGAGAAGGCTCAGCTCGCTATACCCCGGGACCTGGACCGAAGTGGTGCCATTTTCTAAAAAATTTTAAGCGAATACTCCCAAAGAAAACATATTAAAACATGAATCCGCCACGAAACTATAGAACATATTTATAATTGAGATATCTGATGTGTTTTCATTTTGTCCCACCAATAATTTGCATATAACTATCAAAAATATTTAATATTATTTGAATGAGTTATAACGCTTGTAATAAAATCATCATTAATATACCTACTGGAGGCAGCCTTCTCGCTGCGCGCTGGGTCGGGCGAACAAGCGTGCGAGAGTAAAGAAAGCAGGGGTATAGCCTTTTTTTGCTCCGCGTGCTAATATTGGTCGGCAATTCCACCAAAGTTTAAAATTTTTAGCTGACCAATATGAACACACCGAGCGCGAGAGAAAGATTATACCCTTGTTTTCTTTCTCTCTCGCATATTTCTTCGCGCGCCAAGGCTGCCTCCAGTAGGTATATTCTCAAAGAATGAAATTACTATTAACTGTCTCAAATAGTTTTTGTAGACTTTTTCAAGTTTGATGAGGCTCCCAAAAGAGATGAGTGGGACAATTTAAATTACTTTCGTAAATGGATCAATTTATTAAAATTAATAAAAATAAATAAAATAATAAAATTATTAATAATATTAATAAAATTATACAAATAAATTATCTAAAATTATGCAAATTAGGGGTAAACAGTACCCAATGAGCAATAAACCAGTGGCGCCTTGTTAGGTTTGGTTCAGGTAGAATAAGGCAGGTAGGTATGGTACGTTTCACAATATTTCGTTGATTTATACTTTGGGTACCCGCATGTAGGTCTGAACTTATTTTTTTATTTATTATTGTACCTATTTTTGGTATATTATGTAGGCTAATGGCAAATTGCAGGTGTTGAATATAAAGCAGAGTCTTTTCGTCTTAGTTCATCAGTCGTTTGGAGTTTGTCAAGGTATTTTCGTATGTGTTATTATGCATCCAAAATAGCACACCTAAACTATTTATATTTGTAGGTAATCAGGACCTGTACCCTTACAAAAGGTGCGGTGCCTACAGAATAGATATTTGTCAGGCAACCTATTTATAGTTGAGTTTTCCATTGAAGGTTGTAATTTAAATTTTATTGCGGTCAAAAAATCAACGAATTATTGTGAAACGTACCATACAACATATTTTCACTTTTTGCCACGCCTCCGAATAATACAGATGGCTTCCCCAAAATGTCAAAAATTAAGAACTTTGGTTTTAAACGGGAAGATCATAGTCAAGAATGTCTTCAATTATAAAGCGTTCTTTAATGACAGGAGTTGAAAAAACAAATATCCATCGAATTTTAAAGAAAAGACAGGAGAAGTTTTTTAGCTGGAGAATCAAAAAAAAGTTTTACATAGGACATTTATATATTACCCTTTTATATTATTCCAAAACGTAGTAACTTTTAGTTAAAAGAAAAATTGTTTTAGTTACAGTGAAAGTTAGCTTTTTTAATTATTTTTGTTTCTCTAACATACACCATTTATTGCCTGCAGCTAGTTCAACTAAGAAAAACAGAATGTAAATTATTTTATTGTTTTCTTAAAACACCGGGTATAAATTAGGATTTTTTAATTGTTTTTTAAATATGTGTGACAGCCAACAAAGACTTGTATAAAGTCTAAGTACTAGCTACCATGAGTTCCGGGTTTAAGATGTTTAATGCAATTTTTCCCAGTATCGTCAACGTTGTCCAGACACATGCAGATATTGCATTTTATGTCCTCTTTTAGACAACGCGGTAGTGTCACCACAAAGGTTATACAAATATAGTATGCTACTTCGTGGGTAATTACTATCGGGACCACATTAACTGACGATTGCTCATCCAATTATAACCGTGCCCGGCATTGCCTAAATTCATTCATTTCACCAGAAGAAATGTTTTAATGTGGCAAATGCCATTGATAACAAATACTTCTATTATTGAAAAAATACAATAAAATTCAAACAAACTCTAAAACATATTTACAAAAATAATAGTACAAAAAATTTCACACCAACATTTTTCGACCAATGAAATACAAGCATTTCTCAACGTTGCCATGGTAACCTATGTATTTTTTCGGCAATTTTCTCTTCCTGGGGTACCTTGGAGGGTATTATAGTGAAAAGTTTTTGACATAAGAATAAGTGACAATTGACAATACACAACTTTATAAAGCGTATTTTGTTAAACTTATTTATATTATATTATTTGAAAAAAAAAACTCGGAAATAAAGAAAGTTAAACTAAGTATATTATAATTTATTTACTTCTAAGAGACAAACGATTTCGCATCAATTTCTAAATGTACATAAAATTCTTTTTCTACCTCCTTTTTCCTACTTATATTACATACAAATCTGGTGTTTCTATGTAACTAAAATTGGTAAAACAAAGTTTGAACCATCCTTAACGCCTAGGTTTTATAGGGCATAGATCTATGGTAGACTTATTGCTGAAATAAAATTTTCTTTATTACATTCGAAACTGATGCTTTTATGTAACTAAAATTGGTAGAAAAAAATTTGGTCCGTTCTTAAAGCTTCAATGTTATAAAGTATACGTATACCCTTGGTAGGCCTATTTGCTGAAATAACAATTTCTACCTGTTTTAGTAAAGAAAACTTAGTATTTGAAAGTAAAATAAGATATATTACATCGGAAACTGAGGCTTTTATGCAACTAAAATTGGTAGAAAAAAAATTTGGACCGTCCTTAAAGCTTAAATGTTTTAAAATATACGTAGACCCTTGGTAGACTTATTGCTGAAATAAAATTTTCTACCGGTTTTAGTAAAGTAAACTCAGTATTCGAAAGTAATATAAGATATATTACATCCGAAACTGATGTTTTTATATCTGACTAAAATTGGTAGAATTTTTTTTTGATTGCTTTCCTATCAATATATTTTTTATTATAAACGTCAATAAATATTGGTGTGAAATTTTCTTACCAAATACCATTCGAAATCAAATTGGGCCAGGAAATTCCTTCTCGCCCACGAATATTTTGAAAAAATTATCAAAATATTCGTGAGCTCGAAACAATTTCCGGAAATAATATCTTCTAATGGTATAACTAGTGAGAATTTGACGTAACCTGATGTGCATTATTTTTTCAGATATATTTATTCTTGCCCCAAATTTTAACTCCGCTGTTACCAATTTGTAGCCATGATTTTAAAGGAGATATAAACAAAACTATGTGATGTATTTACTTTTTATATATATAATAAATACAATAAAAGTTAATGTTTTTTTTAATAACTGTATAAATAATACAACTTTATATAAAGATCAAGCAATAAATACTTAGGTATTTTTGTTTCTCAAGAATATCTTAAAAGTTGGTGGTTGGTTGTTGTTGTCAGCTTGGTTAACGTTACCTTGTTTTATTTTAGCAACTATTGTAGGAAGTATTGGTGGATTTGGTATAACTGGTGGAGCACATAGATATTGGACACATAAATGTTTTAAAGCAAAACCTATTTTAAAGATTATATTACTACTATGTTTCTCAGTTGCTGGACAGGTAATTGTCTTTATATAGCTTATAAATTAAGTTTTCTTGACCAAACAAATTTATAGGTAATTTTATTTTTTCGCTCGAGCACTATCGAGCTTAATAAAGGATTTTAACCACTTTATGCATTGATTTTGTATGGGTTGCGATATACCTTAATGTCAATAACTTAAACATTGCCATGACTTGGTGAGTTTAATTGAAGGATTTTCCTTTATTAAAAAAGGAAAATCTCCACCTGTGGTAGATAAATAGGAAGTCATGCAAAATGTAAGGTGATCTGGAATACAAAGTTTTTTTCTTTTCCCCATACGAAAAATTATTTGGTGGTGTAATTTTTGGAGTCAGAATCGTGATGATCAATAAAGCTTCTTCTTCTTTAATGTCTTTAAGCTTTATTTTTGTAAGCTTTCTTCCTTCTGCATGCTCCAGCAATTCCAATTCCAAGAGTCACTTAAAAAAGAAAAACAAAAAAAAGTGTATTCTTTGGGCATTTGCAGTCTTTAAAAACTAACCAGAATAAAATGGATATGAGGTCTTTTTTGACAAAAATAAAATAAGTATGAATACATCCATACCTTCATCAACAAAAAAACCTTTTTTGGGGTTTCGTCCAAAAATCTTTTAACGCTATTATGTCTTTAGAAAGTAATTTATCTTGATATTATTATGAAAATTTATTAGCATGAATATACCAAGTATTGTTTTCCTTGTGTTTCTTTAAAATATGCAATTAAATCATCTTCGTTGACTTCGCACACTTTTTTTAATGAGTACCATTTGACAAATAGCTTTCTCGTAGCGATCATTTCAACACTGAATTTTGCGGCAATAAATTTGCCGTAGCGGCTTTTACTAACTTAAATTTTTTAATTTTTCCAGGCTTTCGCGTGCTGAATCCATGTTTCATGAGTAAAAGTCCTTTTTGCCTGAAAAATTTCGGAACATTATGGCCATTGTTGGAATAATGAAAATATGTTGAGCCTCATTTTTACGTAGACAGTTTTGTGGGGCTTATCAAGAGAAATATTTTGAGCAAAAACAATGTATGCCAAAACCCACTCTTCACTCCCGTATAATCATTTTTGTAAAATTCGTTTTTTCATAAAAATCAAACTTGGAGACAAATGTCCGGAAAATTAGAAGTCACATTAAAACTCCATAAAGAGGGATCGATAGACAAATTCAAGACGAGAACCCTAAAAATATGAGCCTAAACTGTTGAACTATATAAGCTGTATAGTCCAGAAAACAAGTGGAAAAAAGTGCAAAACCTGACAATTTTTTCAAAATGCATAGATTTGCATGAAAATTTGATAATAAGCTCAACTTACCCTCCTCTTTAAAATCTATATTATGCCGATGGGCGCTCTTTACTTTTTAAGGGTGAAAACTCCAAAGTAAATTAAGTAAAATTTGACTCAAATAAGTTGGAAAAGTGGTATTTTCTTTCTTTGAAACATTATTTAAAATATTTCAGCCCTTAAAAATCAGCCCTTATTATGATTTAAAAAAATATGTATTTGTCCTAAGAAATTAATATATTAATACAGTATTTTGCAGGAAAATTTGGGATAAGGCCCAACTTACCCTCCTCTTCAAAATCTTTATTATGCTG
The DNA here is from genome assembly GCA_019359885.1 of Listronotus oregonensis. NCBI lineage: Eukaryota > Metazoa > Arthropoda > Insecta > Coleoptera > Curculionidae > Listronotus > Listronotus oregonensis. The sequence continues at coordinate 108,209 of JAHBCN010001887.1, read as the reverse complement.
AAGGTCGCTTTTTATTTTTTAGGGGTGAAAACTACCCCTTGTTGCAACCCTTGAAAATCAACCCTTCTGATGATTTTTTGAAAAAAAAATTGTTTAATCTAGTTTAACATATTGTCACAAAGTTATAAATAAAAAACGTAACTGCTCAAAAGTATTACTAATTCAATTTTGTAATTTTTTAATCCTTAAAAATCCACCCTTTACATTGCAAAAAATAGTAGAAAACCGCGATTTTTTTTTTTAAATGCACCAAATCGCTTTTAGCATGCTCCAAAAAATTATTTTTTTTAATATAACACCTTTAGTTTTTGTGATAAAAAGTTCTTTTTAAAACCATTTTGTTGGTTTCGTCACTCGGACACGGTAACAACTCGCGCGGAATCCAGACTACCCGCTTTTAGCGCTATTTTTAAGGCTCTGTAAAAATTATAAATATTAAAGATACAGTTCGGAAAGGAAGGTCATTTTTTAGGAAACTTCCTCCTCTTTCTAGATCTTTTTCAAATTTGGAATATCTTTGACAGTTTTCGAGATATTAAAAAAAACAAACCCCTACTTTTTTTTAAATTGTTTATAGCTTTTGCAATTTTCATCGGCTCCTTTTGGGATTTTTCCTTAAACTTTTTACATAATATTCCGAATCGAGTGACACCTTGATCGTAATTTTCGGAGAATATACAAAAACTTCATCCAAAAAGGTACATGTTGACCAGACTATTGAGATTTTTGTTTTTTTGTTTGTTAATTTGGGTATACTTTACCATTTAAAGTATTATGTTATGGTTAATATTTAAGTGTATAAACTCCGATTTTTGAAGCAATAAATGTTTTAAACTAAAAACATAGGAAAATATTTTTAAACAAATTATTATCCCATAATATTGTTAAAAAACTGTGTGTTAAAATGTATTTACCCATTTTAGAATAGCTTATATGAGTGGGTGAGAGATCACAGAGTACATCACAAGTTTAGTGAAACCGATGCCGATCCACATAACTCTAAACGAGGCTTTTTCTTTTCGCACGTCGGCTGGCTTTGTATGAAAAAACATCCCGATGTAATAACTAAAGGAAGAACAATTGACATGAGTGATATTTCTTCGGATCCATTATTAGCATTTCATTCAAGGTAAGAAAGAGTAACCGCAAAAACTGCCTGTTTTTTTACAATTCACAGGGAGTTGAGGAAAATACATACAGATATGTATTTTATACTTTACTTGTCCAAAAAAATTAGGATAAGCATTACTTTTCGTTTTTTGTAAATTTTCAAAAATCACCCCCATTAGGGGTTGGAAAGTTGCCAAATATGAGGAATTGCGTAAATAGTAGTGGTATTAAAAGTTATTCTCACTGCGATTTTTGTTACGAATTAACCTTGAAAAAATGAAATAATACATCTCCATGCCAAAGAAGGTTGTAAACCAACCCCCACGACTATGTGGGGGTGGAATTATTCCCTTAAATATGTAAAATCATATGCACTTCAAAAATGGCAAAAACCGGTTTTTTAGGAAATGTCTAATAAGAAATAAATAAATATAATAATTAACCACCCTTATCAATAAGAAAAATAGAATAAAGCAGCATGCTCTTTTAAAAAAAATCTTAGCTTCGTATTCTTTTGATTTAAGTGTATAAATCAGGTGAACCTAGATCTTTCGAGTTCACTTTTAACCAAAACCACCCCTGCAAGGGGGTATTAATCCCCTAAAATGTTGAAAATCATGTACAACTTAAAATTATAAAAAAAATATTTAGATGTTTTCGGATATCTCAAATATGATATTAACATATAACCAACGTTTAGAGTAAGTTTCGATTAAAAGCCACTCTAATTATGAGGAAAATTAAATAAAATGTTAGCTTATGCAAAAAGTGTTTTGGCCTCATATTTTTCATCCCAAGTGTATAAAACCGGCCTTCTAAGATTGTTTAAGTCCATTTCTGATTAAAGCTCTCCCTGTAAGAGGGTAAATTCATCCCCTAAAGTATATAAAATCATATGCAACTTTAGAAATCGGAAAAATATATTCATATGTTTCAATACATATCTAATACAAAAAAAAACGTAATACAACTTTACGTAGTTGTGGTTAGTTGTGGTTAGTAAGTTACAGTAAGTTATGTTCATATTATATTTGAGATATCCTAAAAAATTTAAATATTTTTTGTTTACAATTTTAAAATTTGTTTCTGATTTTCTCTATTTTTAATGATGAATGTAGAGGTGAACTCGAAAAAATCTAAGAATGGCTGTTTTATACACTTGGATTAAAAAGTACAAAGCTGAAACACTTTTTGAATAAGCTCACATTTTATTTAATTTTCCTGATAATTGGGGTGTCTTTCCCTTTTTTTTTGGGGTGGTTTATTATCAAAACTCACTCTGAACGGTGGTTTTATGTTAATTAATATCATATTAAGGATATCCTAAAACATTTAAATATTTTTTCACAATTTTAGGTTGTATATGATTTTCTACATTTTGGGGGATGAATATTTCCCCTTGCAGGTATGGTTTTGGTAAAAAGTGAACTCGAGAAGTCTAGGTATACCTGCTTTATATAACTGGATCAAAAAAAAAGCTTAGACTTTTTCTAAAAAAGCTAGCATTTTTTTCGATTTTGCCCATTGATAAGGGTGGTTTCGTCCTTAGAAAAGAGTGGTTGATTATCATAAACATTTGTTTATTTCTTATTGGACATGCCTGATTTTTTTGCGATTTTTAAAGTTGCATATGATTTTATATATTTAAGGGGATGATTGCACCTTCCCCATGGGGCTTGGTTTACAACCTACTCAGAAATAGAGATGTATTAATTCTTTTTTCCAAGGCTCATTCGAAACAAAAATCGCAGTGAAAATAACTTTTAAATTTCCCTGCTATTTTTTGCAATTCTTTAAAATTTGGCAACCCCCCCCTAAATAGTGGTGATTTTTGGAAGTTTGCAAAAAACGAAAAGCAATGCTTATTCTATTTTTTGAGACGAGTAATTTGGTATAAAATACATACTCGTATGTTTTATCCTCACCTTTCAGTGAATTAGGAAAAATCAGGATTTTCAAAGAACAGTAATATGTTAAATTTTAAGTATATTTAATAAAGAATTTTTTTTATGTCAGATGTTTCATCTTTTTTATTTCTGTCACATGGTCACCCTACCGTACAAATTTGGGCCCAAGCATTGGGGCCCGCCAGTTTATTAAATTTTTTAAGGGAAAAGTTATGGCTGAATATTAGACTACAGTAAAAAGCACAACCCGGCGTTGCGTTGATTGGCCGGTGGGCGTGTCCTAATTCAAATTTTGGCGGGCTTTATGTTAGTAAAAAATTTAAAATATTTTGAATTGTAGAATAAAGAAAATTTTTTATATTGTAATTTAATTCTACTGAATGTTGAAATTTAAAAACATAAAAAAAATTAAAAAATATATATATATATGTCTATTTTTTTTTCATTTAAAAATGTAATGTACCATAATTGGAATTGAAATTAATAGAGAAGTAAAATATAATTTAATAATTTAGGCCTAAAATGTTATGTAGACTTGTAGAGATTCCGAATAAAAATGTAGGTATACCTATATCCAGAATTCTAATTGTGATAATTTTATTTTAAATTTTTATTTATAATTGATTGAATTATTGTTTGTATTTAAATATTATATATTTATATTATTTTTATTGCATGAAAAATGTTGGGTTTGGGAAAAAAAAAATGTTTGTCTTAGATTTTAATGTCATTATTGACAGAACCAAATTTTTTTTGGGGTAATTATAGGTAGGTATGTCAAAAGAAAACAATAATTTTTAAAAAAGGGAGACGTTTTCCATTC